>JAKGUB010000557.1:17822500-18087500 GCA_026261675.1 Hippocampus mohnikei | reverse complement strand
CCTCATCTGCTCTGCTATATCTCTTTTCATTCCACGAGATTCGGATCAAAGTATTGCTGCTAAATGTCACATCACATTTAATGCTCCTCTCGTTGTCAGATATAATTACACAATGATATCTGTTGAGCAGGGGATAATGTGTCCTCCCCCCCAAAAAAGTTAATGCTGATAACAAACAAACAACACCCCTGATTGCTGCCGGGTATGTGCATGTGCTGTCACCTCATATCAGAGCTTTTATACAGAATTACAGACTCTTTTGCCCACTGATGTTTGCTCAACGCAACTTTTGGTGAAAAAAATAAAATAAAAAAAGCCAGCGGAGGCCTTGAAGCGTTGTGCTGCTCCAAATTAAATAAATATAAATACAAAACACTTTGAACAGTGAAATGGCATTGACTCAACTCTCATTACATTTGAGTATGTGTCGCTAGATGTGAACAGCCATGTGTGCAATTAGGGACGTGAGAGAGTAAATACTTTTCTCGCACAAACAAACAAATACAAAAAGGTGCAAGGAGGATTCGTTTCCATGAGCATATCACAAAAGTGTTGCAGCACACAGGAACCAAACTATAAACCTTAACCATCTTTTCCTTCCTTCTCTCCGACTTCTTGCCTGTCTGGCATGTTTTCCCCCTGCTTGCATAGTTTTTACCCGTGTACTTCACCTGCTTCCCACTTTGCACAATGCCATCGAAAAAAATCCACAAATTACAAGTACAAACCTGGAATAAGTCAGTTTTGTTTTGCATTGGCAAGCCGTGTTCAGATGGTTTTCCGTCTGTGTTCGCCTCGATCGTCCTATCATCTCAATTCCACCCTTCTGCCCCTCCAGTTCCTCCTCTGCATGAAAAAAGTGAGAGGTCTACCTGCTGGATAATCCTGAATTACATACCTAATCCTCTCATCATGTTGGCAAAACACACATATGGATGAGCGCATGCACACATACACATTAACATTCACATAATTGTGCGCGCATATGTGCCTCACAGTTGCGAAGGGGAGGTTATGATAACAGTCCATGCATTGTTCAGTTCTCGTCTGATGGGTTTTTGAAATAAAATGTAATCTTAGCGGAGGAGTAGCTAGCGTTGACTTCCGAGCAACACTTGACAGCAAACAGCGGGTGTGATGGAAGGTCCCAGTAGAGGTTTGACAAGATGGTGAGGCGTCTTGTTGGGCTGACATCCAAGGAAAGAAGGGTAGTCAACTTCTTTGGATGATGCAGGGAAACGTCACAAATTGCCCCTGGCAGTAGTGGAAGTTAACAACCGATCAGCTTTTACTGGCAAGAAGCTCAACTTGAGGTGCGGGAATTGCCAAACTAAAGATCAAAAGTCATTCATGGTGATGATAAAAATACGTATCATTTGTTGGCCATTCGAATTTATTTTAGATGAATATTGGAAATATATATTGAGACAGCAGCTTAAGCTTAAAGACTATTTGTTACTCCCAAATTTTCACCGGTCTTGCTGCACGAAGCCTCTGCCCTTAACAAATAGTGAGCGTTTTTATTATCAGTTCATATGATTGTGTGTGTGTGTGTGTGTGTGTGTGTGTGTGTGTGTGTGTGTGCGTGTTTGTGAGACTGTGTTTCTGACTAGCTTGTAAATAGAAAGTGTAGTTGATCAATAGCAATCTCCGGCTAGCCTTCTCAACACAAATGGAAGCCCACCTGAGCTGGCATTTGGCCAATGCCATCGCTGCTGCATCAGGCTGAAAGCAAACTTGTGCACATGAATACGTTCGCTTTCAGACGTCCATCAAAGATGCATTAGTGGAACAAAGGCGGAGAATCACAATGTGTGTCAATGGGAGAGCTCAAAACGCAGAAGTGAATACAAGTCCAACAGCCACACTGTCACATAAATATCATGTGAGACGTGGTTAATTTGATCATTGAAATCATTTCACGGCCTCTTTTGGTTCATCGTGTTTCTTTGTTCAAGTTTACCTCACGGCGAGTTTGTGTTTTCATACGTGCGCACATATTTCCAATATTAATTTGCAAGATCTTCCTACGCTATGCTCTTGAAAATATCCTCTGCATTAGCTATTTTTGACTTAAAAGTGAAGCTGCAAGCTACCTGAGCGGATTGAGGGTACATGTCGGGCTGCCGTGATGCAACGCTCTAGTGTCCGAGCCGCTGTCCTCAGCCTCCCTTAGAATTGGTCTCACATGAACGAGGTAGTGACAGTCAGTGAGGGAAACACGACCTGGCGGCATGGGGTGACTCAGTCCGGGCTGGAGACAGGAAGGCTCTCCTCCTTTTTTAATTTTTTTTCATGTGAATCACAGAGACCCCGAAGAGAACGTTTGTGAGAGGAGGAAGGAGGGAAGATAGCACAGAGAACGAAAGGGGTGAATAAGGCAGTTAAGGAAGCATCATGGAGTCAATGCTTAGGGGAGAAGGATATTAAAGCTGAATAGAAGAGTGAAGAAAGTGCGAAGCGGCAGCGGCAGCGAGGCAACGGTGGCAGCGGAAAATGTGTTCACAAGAAGAATGGAACATGCAACGGTTAGTTGGGTTTCAAGTTTACAAACAACCGTGGGATGAGTCAATGACTCACTGCTGTCATCTCAAAACCCAGGGGGTATAATAAGTCTACATAGATGAACAATGGCACTTCTTAGACAAAAAAAACCTCCTTTCCAACTCAAAGTCTGGAATCAATTTTTCACTTGGGCATGACTGAAACTGAGACACTTTCATCCGTCACACAGTTAGCCGTAGCATAGATCGATCACTTGCGGTGTTAGTGTTGCATGGCTAACAAATGGAATCACGCTGCATGTTCCTGTTGCCGTGATTGAAGATTGGACGCTTTCCGGCTTACAGATAAATTATAGGAAGAATGGATGACGAATGGATGTCTGTCTATTTGTCTGTCTATCCAACTTAAACTGCAATTCATAATTTATGCTAAAACATATTTTTTTTTTCTAATCCACATTCATTGACTATTAATGCTGCTTAATTCAATTCAGTTAACCTCAATTGGATTTTTATTTTGCTTACATTTTCTCGAAGGATTGTCATGGTTACATTTACAACCCTAACCTTAATACACTAAAACCAAGAAGATCCCTCTCTGCCTTCACGGAGTGAGAAACCTTGAACGGAACCAAGATTTGCTCACAGTGTAGGCAAATCCGATTTGTTACATAAATCCGGAAGCGCGTCTATGATCAGATCGGCTTTACGGGGGTCCACCCATCAGCACTGTCTGCCTGTACGGATTGCAACGATTGCTGTGGTAAGAACATAGGACAGTAAGTATCTTGGTCACGGATAATAACAAAATAACAAAAACTTTTGAGCAGTGGAAAAATGTGAATACAGCATCGAAGCCATACAAGCACTTGCATTGAAAGGTTGCAGCGCACAAGCGCTCCGCAGTATCACAAGTGCACAGCTACAACAAGCAACGCGGAGACTTGAAGTTCATGTAGTGTGTGCGTGTGTATCGAACAGAAAATAATGGAAACTCCCCAGAAGAAATTCCAGTTTAAATAATTGCATAAAGGAAGTCATCACATTTCTAACTACAACTTGTGTAAAAGCTGCATTTGAAGAAAAAAAAAAGTAGTCATCCTAAAAAAGTAGCCGTCCTAAAAATCCCATGATGCTAAGCAAAGACGCTCCTGCGAAGCTAAGCGCAGCATAAAGACATGAAACACATTTGATTCGATGTTTAGTTTTCGGGCGCGCACCTGACATTGTGTGTGATATTGCATTCGATAATATTGGAGAAAACCGCCAGATATCGCTGATCCAAAGCAAAATAATCTCACGATGAGTGAACCGCCATTTAGTGTGTGTGAATTCATTGAGAAACCTACTGTTGAAACGTTTAGTGTTTTTTTTTTTCTTTTCTTTTTCGGCAGCGCTAATAAAAGTGTGAATTTTTGAAGATCAGCGTTCACACGTAGAGAGTGCAGAACATGATTAGATGGTGTCAGCCGAGGATGGAGGGGTGCTTTGAAGCACAGGAGGAGTGGGATGTGTTAAGGGGTAGGTGACACACATGGCAGCGCCACATGCAGATGGCGCACATGGATGAACAGCCAGCGTGGTGAAGCATGAAATCGGCCACCTCGCTGGACCCCGCCTCCCCATAGCCCCCCACCACCCCCATTCCGCAACCCCACATACATACACAGACACACTGAGAAAAGCAGTCAGCCTGCCAATCGTCTCACCCAAATCACCACTGTGAAAATTAAAACCAACACACGTCCATGCAAAAAAACCCCAGCAACCCTATAAACACAGAATACCCCCCCACCTCCTAACACACACACACACACACACACACACACACACACACACACACACACACACACTCTGCAATGGAAAATTCCTCACTACAGTTATGAGGAGATGAATTTTGAGGAGATGAATTTTGAGGATCTGACGGAAAACTTTTTTTCACGTCCACAATTTCCATTCTTACAAGTTCCTCATGATGCTGCTACAAACAAGATAGTCCTGCTGGCTGGCTGCATTACCATCAGAATGATGTAAAACCTCCCACTTGCGCACCCGACGAGAGACTGGACAGATTGGACATGCAAAAATGATGATCAAGATTTCAACAGTGCTCTCACAAACAGAGAAAGGCAAATATAACTGCCAGGACGCATGTATAATGGACAACAGTAAAGGTGCTGATGGTCCTGAACACAATAAAGTGCGCTGCGTCTGGGAAGGACACAGGGGGGCTGAAAGCAATCTTCCAGTTGACCTTGAGTGGGGAGGACAAAATGTGTGATGGAAGGGAAGAAAAAAAGCCAACGCGAGAAAAAGGAGTGAAATACATAATCTATCTCCAGCGGTGGATGGAGCAAATGCTTTTAGGTGATTGAGGACGAATCAACCTCACACACCGGATAAACTGAAAGCATGGAGAAGCTCATTTTCCTCATGCAGAGCGCAATAGAGAAATTAAAATGGGGGAAAAAAAGAAGGTGCTCAAAAAGAGGATGGAGAGGAAAGCAGAGTCAGGAAAGAGGCCGAAGTCGGTGCAAGCGCCCACAGAGATTGAGTGAAGCAGACAGAGACAGATGGACGGAGTAAAGAGAGGCAAAGCCAGACAGTACAAGAGAGCGTCCTTTGTAGATGACTGTCACTGTTCACTTTCGAGTCAGCATTGCCTTTTAATGACTCACGACAAAATTCTCACACTGTGCATGTGTGTGTGTGTGTGTGTGTGTAGGACCCACTAGTTTTATATCAGAGATTTTTTTTTTCACCATCTGGTCCCACACATGCTAATTTTTTAGCCGTGACACGCACATTTCAAATGCTTTGCTATTCTTCCTCTCTCTTGCATTGTGCTTCCTCCACTTCCATTACCCTTTGCATCCCCCACTTCCCCATATTTCCATTTATTTCTGTATTTCTACACTGCAGATCCTCATTCGTTTTTTGGGTGAGCTGGTTTGGGCAAGAGTTTGGCTACACCCTCACATGTTTGCCAGCCTCTCTCTCTCTCTCTCTCTCTCTCTCTCTCTCTCTCTCTCTCTCTCTCTCTCTCTCTATATATATATATATATATATATATATATATATATATATACATATATATATGCACACACAAACTCTATAGATATGCCATTGAATAAAATGTGTAGGGAAGTTCAAACAAGTGTCTGAGACAGTGGAAGAGTGAGGGACGTCAAGAATGTGTGCACTCTCAGTACCTTAGGTGGCCATTAGGTGGAGCTGGTGCCTGGCAGAGAGGAAAGGGCAGGCTGGACAATTGAAGGACTTTTCCTCTTTTTTTCCTCAACTGCTATCATTAATTTATCTTGCTGAATCTGTTCTTTTTTTTGGTGTACGTGCTCGTGCTATACTGTGTGAAAATGCACCATTTTATGAATAAAATGCCCTTGAAAGTACCTTTGTACAGCTTAAAATGATCCGATGCTGAAGTAAAAGCCAAATGAAAGTTCTGTAAAATTCCATGCAATGGCTATTTTTCCCTTACTCAAAGCTGCATGAGCCCTTTCCCTGATTTGTGAGAGCACACACAGAGACACAAACCTAGGCGGCATGCACGCCTTGGCACTGTGCAAAAAAAGGGGGGGGGGCTCCACCTTGAGGAGGAAGTGCAGGTGACCACAGATGACACTCTGTCTGTGTCACTCTTTTTTTTTTCGCTGTTTCTGTTGCACAGATGGACTCAATCACACCTATTTCTCTCTCAGAACGCCCTTGGACACGTCCTCATTCAGCATCGGCATTTATTCATGTCTGTTTTGTTTAGTGTCACAAATGGAGGTGGTTGATCCATCTGTCTTCATTTACACAACAAGTAAATTGGGAGCATGAGTAGAATTCAATTTATTTCATACATGTGACATTTGAGGTAACAGGTGTGGATGGGGGTAACTTGAAAGCCAATAGCAAAGTCAACTACTAATCTGTCATCTGTCTCCGGTGAGCACCAAGTCAGGACCCTCCCAATTAGCCACCATGGATATCGCAGGAACTCTTCGGCCTACCATGTCAATCATGGCCCGTCTATGGAAGCGATCAGAAACAAATATTTATCTACCTGTGTAACTGTGAAAATGTGTGTGCATGGCTTTTATTAATGATGTTTGTCAGATAGGCACGAGTGTCACAGCTGCTGAGAGGGTTTGTGTCATGCTGTTGAGAGCCTGAAAGTATTATTTGATTGGCAAGTGCAAGCTATCGCCTCCCACTCACAACACAATTAATCCGACTGTATGGAACACATAAAAAACAAAACAAAAAACCCATCAATGAACACTAAAGAATAAAAATATATTCATAACAAGCCAGATTTAGTCCATGTCAAAATGTTTGATCAGTCTTGAATTAAAAAGTCAAATAACTAAAGGTAACCTTGTCTACAGTACACTGAAGTGCTAACACATGTATTAATTAAATCAAGAGGAAGAGGGTAATCAGAGCCCCTTACTTTTCTTGCCATGAGCTACCTGCCACTCACTATACTTAAAATTAACTCAAAAGGTGATCACTTCAAGGCTGGAGGGCACAGTATACACACACAGCACAGCGGCAACTTCAAACGAATGGCCAAACCGCACACACATGCACTTGCAGAATCATGTCTACTGAACACTCGGATGTCAATCAGAACTTTAAAGGGCACATCGAAGCCAAGTTTGTCTGCGCGCACTTGAACGTGTACTCACTCCACACACTCAAATGGCAATAAACGAGGCAAAGTTAAAAAAAGAAAATAAAATAATCAACAACAGAGTCGACAATGTGAGGTTTCCACAGCAGCAGATTGGTGAGGTGAAATCAAGGCTCTATTGTTCCTGACGATATTGTCGGGAGACACCGCAGTTATATGTCAAATTCCCATTACAGCACAATAGTATGGGACTGCTGTCAAGTGTCTGGGGGTCTTACCTGTCTCGTGAGAGAGGGTCTTTGTTCTTCCTGTGTTGCCCGAGTGATGCATCGCTCTGCACTTCTATCGCTTTGTGATTAACCCTCTCTACACTTACGTCCTCTCCTCTCCTCCACTCCGCTCTCGTCAGAGAGCCCTTGTCTTGTTTCTCAATGTTTGTTGCACCCCGTTTTCTTGCACTGTCTGCCCCCTCGCAGTTCTTCTATTTTCTCTCCTTTCTGTCTGTTTTGAGGCAAGCTTTGAGAAGCTGAGTCCACTCGCTGAGTGCCAGAGTGCTGCGCGAGACAGGCGGTGGGAAAAGGAGCTTCTACAGAAGCACACTCAAGCAGTGTGGGACAAGACACTAAAACACACGTGGAGCTGTTGCACTGCGGAGACGATCGCTGCACATCAACATGCTTCAGGCAAAAAAGATCACCACGGAGCTTGGTGCTTCTACCCCTGCCAGGAGACTGCACGTCTTTTTGTCCCACTCTCACTTCTTGTCCTTACTCCTTTTTAAACTCAATCCAACAGACACCAAGGTCAAGGCGGGCGCAGAGGACTAGATGGATGAGGAGACACTAGGAACAGAAAAGGGAGAGACTTTCAGCCTGTGGCAGGCAGAGCAGAAGGGAAGGAAAGATGTGGCTGCAGCTCCATCCTCCATCTGGTCGCGGCTGAGACTGAAAGCAGACTCGTCGAGCACACGCTCCCCGTTCCCCTCACCCCCACTCTCACTCTCTCTCTCTCTCTCTCTCTCTCTCTCTCTCTCTCTCTCTCTCTCTCTCGCATTCTCTGCAATCTAGTGAGATGCAGAGGGAGAAAGAGCGACTGTGAGAGCTAATGAGGGAGCCGAAGGGATGGAGAAAGGGACGGCAGACAAAAACAAAGGAGTGTAGCCTTGAGAGAAGGGCGAGCAGGTGACAATGGAAATGGCAGAATGTTAGGGTCTAACAGAGTGTTTGCTGGAGAAAAAGCAAAATGTTGTCATCATTTAGGCTAACAAATAACAATACATTGAGCAAGTGATTGAAGACTGTAGGAGAGGATGGATCACAAGGAAAAAATAATAATAATCAAATTGGAATAAGGACAGAGGGCACCACAGATATTAGCCAATGTTATGTCAGATCTCTCATGGGATTTACAATACAGTCTCAAAATGACCCAACATGAATTCGAATCGAAAACATCACTCAGTACAATCTCGAGAAACAACGTTAACACTGCAGCAAAGGGTGCACAAATCAGCAAGCTACCAATTTCATACCACACATGACTTTTAGAAGATTATCAGATACATGATGAATAAGCTGAACCACGAAACATCGATCTATCGAAAGACAATTCCATACGATGAAGATGAGCAGCAACACTTGTCATCATGCTTTCAAGTGACTTGGAGTTCCCCTAATATCCAGCAGAGGGCAGCCATCCTGTCCTTTTTCAACCAGTAGGCTGATGTAACTTTGAATTCATCATAATAATTGCCCGCTTTGTGGGGGGTGGCGGGGGGGGGGGCACACACTTGTAACATAAGAGAGACTATTGAGAAATTCAACTCTTAGCCAGGAATTATGCATTCAGACAACCCTCTAAAAAACATGTCAACTGTTCCGTGCTTCTGGCACTGATGTGGATAATGAACCATAAACAGCAAAAGATGAATGACACAGACCTTTAAGTGGACAGTGATTGAAAGCAGAGAGAACAATAGTCAACCCTCTTTGAACAGCAGGCCGACATCTGAAGAAACCATTGGACAAAAGAGTGCGTGCGTGTGGAGTGGAAGTGTCGGAACCATTGAGAAATACCAAGCTCTGTGCCATGGCTGCAGAAGGCCATTGTTATCCTCATTTGCGACCTCTTCATGTGACATTGCCAGATATCATCATCTGCGGCACCCCGGCGTGCACATGGGTGGTTTGTATGTGTCCGCACGTCCGTGCATGTTCACACATAAATATGTGGGGATCAAGCCTGCCGCGAACACATACAGTTCTGCTCCCTTGGTATACACACTTGAGTACACAGGTGTTGAGACTAGATTTACAGCAGAGGCGGGGCAAGGTGGAGGGGATAGGGGCGGGGGAGTGGTGGGCGATTGCGGCTATGACTTCATCCCAATAAAACAGAGAGTGGCGCCCAGGTAGGCTCAGTGGGAGGCGGCAGATTTTTAGATGAGGTTTACATCAATTTGTCATGATGAAAAACTCATTCGAGACAGAAACAAATTGCTTTCTTGACAACACCTTGTAATACTCTATCATGAGCACATGGGCACATTCCCTCTCAAGAGCCCCCGCTCGGCACATGTGCATCCGCATGCGCGGCATGCATGGCATCGAAGAGTGAGAGGCGTTCTTCATGGGGTTATTCATCATTGCCAACCTGCATTGTTATGTCTGCACGTATCCCTCAAATCTTTTGTCTACCTGTACAATTCAGGCTCCTCCTGCCACTTGCCACAATGACTGGTCAACTTATTGTTTTTAATGGTTGTATGACATTGGAAAATAAAACTCATAAGGTGTATCAGCGATTTTTATTGTTCCCTCGTCATATGTTGTCCAAAGTTTATTGTTTTAACACATTTATATCACAGGGGTGCTGCTCTGAAACCGTAAGTGTGTCTCAGCCCTAAAGAAAATGGCAACACCCCCAAAACTGTATAGCTATTTATATTAAGATTATTATTATTATTATTTTACTGACCCTTTTTGCTTGTTTGATCCAGCTCACCCTCTCCCATCACTGCTTTGGAGCGGTGAGCACCAGTGAGGCATGATAATAGGGCCGTTCACACGGGCAGATTTATTTCGGACCTACTCCGAAACTGCTCCCCTCGAGCGTTCATACGTGCAACTTTGTTCCGGCGTAGTGCCCGAAAACAGCTTGTTTCGGATCTAATTTAATCCACCTCAGGGAGGTGGTTTAAAAATTTGCTCCAGAACAAATGCTCGTTTGCGAAGCAGCATCGATGTAAATGTGCACGTGTGAACGCTACAATTTGCTCCGCAGCAAATGCTCGATTGCGAGGGTGGGGGGGGGCCTCGCTGCGCATGAGAAGAGTTGATTACGTACGGCGAGAATGCGTTGCTTTCGTGCTCTGTCGGACTTCCGTCAGGTGTTTGTTTAATAACGACACAAGACATGGCTGCTAACAGTAGCAAAGCACCTCTTGGGTTATACCATCTTGACTAGAACGGGGGTTAGTCCCCAAACGTCATCTTTCCTTTTGTAGGAGACTGGACTGTCTCGGAGTTGTTTGTGTAGTTTGTTCCTTTGTTGTGTGTTCACAACCCCCCGCCCTCCATAGAATTTATTTTGTGATTTCATCTCTTGATTTTTGTGTTTGGCACATTAAATGTTTGCTTTTCTGAGTGTCATTGAACTCATCGTTGATTTACGTTTTCGGGGGCGGTCACTCTCTAGCAGAAGGCACGGAGACACAGAAGGAGAAGGACGTGCCTGTACAGTAGTTGCTTGAGTTGTGTATACGTTTTAAAAAGAACCAACGCGACAGCTCATTTGTTTTCTGTCATTTTGCTCCGTAGCAGAAACTGCCCGTGTGAACGCAAGTGGAGCTGCTTCGACGCTGTGCCGGACCTGTGACGCTCAGCGGCTTTGTACGTGTGAACGCTCCACAAAATTTGTTCCGGTGTAAAAATATATCGCAACAAAATACTCCGGTGCAGCGCCGAAATAAATCTGTCCGTGTGAACAGGGCTAATCTCGGTCCTGCCATGTGGAGTCAAAATGCGTAAGTGTACTTTGCTTTCTGTGACCTTCTACTTAACACCAAGTCATTATTGTCATTACGTGGCTGCTTTTTGTTTAGGGCATTTACTGTTTGATCAAGTCGCTAGCGAGGAGTAAGCTGAATTTTCTTTTCAAGCTAGGAATGATGTATCAGTTTCTGTTTTATTGGATGTAAAGCACTTTGCTTGGTTATCGGCCTTTTGTTTAATGGCACAGAGTTCTCACTGTAGGGGGTTGCTTTTCTCCAGAAACAATCCTGCGGTTTCAAAAGATGTCCTTTTCCAGACATTAGGGTTACCATTTGGTTGATTTTACCATTACGACTTTTTACTTGTGTGTGCTGTGGATTATCATTTAAAGAACCTTTATCAGATTTGGTTTACTCACAGACTTCTCTGAACAAGTGTTTTTTTTTTTTGAATGGATGCATGGATGCCGATGACACTGATTCTGAAAGTGGTGAATTCGATTTCATTTTTTTTGTCATTGCGAGATTGTTTATTTTAATTCAAGTCAAACAGCAAAGATAAACTATAGGGTTCAACCTTGGCAATTCCACAGCATTTGGTGTTTCTTTTATGACTTTTCGATTATGTTCGCCAGTCACCACTATCCACCCTGCAAAAATAATTTCCTCAGTGATACTTTTTCTCCTTTTGCGGTTGCCTTTTCCAACACCCCATCTCTACGTGCTCCTCCCCTTCACCTGCCTCCCGAACTGAAATACGGAGGAGAAGAAAGGGAAGGAGGGAGAGAGGGAGGGAGCGAGAGGGGAATAGATGGAGAGGGAAGGTGTGCTGTAAAGGTGCCCCCTTGGGTTGAACATGGTCATTTGTCATCAGGCTGAAAGCTTAAGAAAAGACTAGTTAACCTTTACAGCGGATCCCCGTGAGACACAGGAATAAACACAGCAAAGCAAAATGCCTCCTCCCACCGATGTATCGGCAAACACACACCCACACCCAAACCCACACCCACACCCACACACACACACACACACACACACACCCTTGCAAGACCCTTACAGCACGTTTTAAAATGCACGATCAATAGTGGGGAAAACATTGCAGAAGAAGCCACCTGCACCCTTTACAACTCTTCTCCCTCAAGAAAGCATGGTTGTCTCGGAAGTCCTTTTCCTTCCGCATACTTCATCCTCCCCCATCCTCATGATTCCCACAGCCCACGCAGCCAGAGTAATTAATCAACTTGTGCTAATGAGCTATTAACTAATAACAGACTGACATGCCTCTGCCTGCATGCACCCGCGTGTGTCTACGCAAGCATATGAGAGTGTCACCAGGGCCACCCCTCAACACACTCATGTGATTAATAAGGTTAAACTCTTATTAGGCAGGGGAGCGCAAGATGTAAACCCACAAGCCCCTTGTGCATGCATTAAAAAGAACACACAAATCTTCCAATACTTTCATCAGCATAACTGATGTTGGCTTCATCTAAAGCACAAGTTAAGGAAAAACAAACTAGGGCATGGGAAAGGAAAAAAAACTCAATTGTTTCATACATTTCACCATAGATTCATTACAGTACCAGTAAACCGACACTAAACTTATTCAGTCTACTTTGTCATCTCAACACAGGTGAATTTATAAAGCGCTACAAGTGCTAGCAATTTGCATTTCTCACACAATTGTAGATGTTCATGATTGATGATACTTATCTTACGATAACAATTTATCAACTGAGGGATTGATTGATCTAACAATAGGAAGGAGGGAAAAAAAATCACTGAAACAATGGCCTCTAACCTGGCAATCACTTTCTGTCCTGCTCTGACTTTCACGTCGGAGTACAGTGTCATGGACAGCAACACAAAAGGGGCCTCTCTTTTTTTTTGGGGGGGGGGGGGGGGTAAAGAAGTGTCAGACCGATGCCATTGTTTTGACCAGGCACAAATTTAGGCACACATACAAACATGCACAAATCGCAGGTACAGAAAAGCTCTAAATAATAACACTGAAACATTGCAAATGCCACAGTGTGCACAAACATGATGTGCAGTTTGTGTACCGTTACAAATATTCACTTCTCAATGTCTCTGACGCAAACAGTGTGTCCCTTTGGAGAACGTTTGCACATATCGAGACTCATTTGCATTCTCCCTTTCTCCTCTTGCAGCTTCAGAAGTGAACAGCTGCTAAATGGTCATCGCTCTTCAGAGACGGGACTTGGGGAGGCACATTGGGGGCTGGGGGCCAGCATCGTTTTGTGAATATGCACACCCACACACACACACACACACACCCACACACACAAACACAAATACTTAGGCAGAGGCACACAACAGGTATAGGCTTGATCAGCTCTGTAAGCAAATTGTGACCATTGACCAGATGTTTTCCTTCCCAAAAGTGACATTGTAGCATTTTCATGCTGTTTAATTTTACTACAATGGAAAAGCAAGACTGGCACACACACTTAATAGCAGGCTATAAGAGAAAAAAGAGTTAGGTTCTCGAAAATATAGTTGTGATAGAAAACGTATTAATAAAAGAATGTTGAATATTGATGTCGCCGGATGATACAAGCAGCTGATTGAGGGCCTAATTCTGTGCCAGGCTGAAATCAGTGACATCTTTGGGCTCTTTGAGCTAAATACATGGATGGCTGCACAGAAGGAGCAGTGGAGGGTGTGTGCAATACCTCATTTAAATAGCAAAAAAGGGGGGATTGAAGCTGGATTTTGTGGAGTACAGGAGGTTGAGTGCTTCCGATAATTATAGGGACGGCTCAAAATTTTGGCATTTTTGGTTATTTTTCGTGCACCACAACACAAGAGTCCATGTCCCAAAAGAAAGAAATGCGCTTATCCTTGTTGCAGCCATTTGACTGCTTGACTTGAACAGCATTCACTCACGCACACACACACGCACGCACGCAGGCATGCACACACACACACACACACACACACACACACACACACACAAATGCCAAAAGAAGGGATTTAGCAAAGTCACAAAGAGTAAGAGAACGGTCAGTGCCTCGTAGTGTGAAGCGTGGAGAGCCGTCATGGCACTTATTTGCCCAGCAGGGAAGTGAATGTTTTTCTATTTACGTCATCTATTAAGCAGACCTCTAACTGCTAAGGTAAAACTATAATAAAATAATAGTTCTTGATCATGTAACTAGAAAGTAAGTATTCTTTCTACCAGTGGAAGCATGTCTAACTTTTGCTTGAGTTTTATGGTACAGCTTCCAACGATATCACTGGTATGAACTAGAGTAGCCATTGAGTAACATTCACAAGTAAAGCACAGGAATAAAATGCCAAATAAGGCAGAAATTATCTGATTGATTTTATGCATGCGGCTAAAGCGGATCTGATTCATGCCAACAACTGGATCAAAGACAATGATCGCATTTTCCAAATGAACATTCTCTCTTCAGCTGCCGTATTTCTAACAGTGACTGGAGCATTTCTATTATCTTTAATTATGGCCACTACATCATAGGTGGCCCCATTTTACAGCATCCCAAAAAAAGACGTTTTCTGTGTCACTGGAAGGAAAAAAAAATGTTCATTCGAGTAAAAAAGATGTTAAAACCAGTTCATATTATCTTCAGGGCTCTTATTGCCTTTTTCTTTCATTTCACGATCTGTGATTAAAACTTTCAGCAATTTCATTTTCTTCTGTCAAATGAGAACCACATTGATTTAAAAAATATCATAGATATCTCACAAGAAAGCTAAGCAGCTTCATGCCAAAGGTTGGACCATTATGTGCATGCATGTTCTCCTGAGCCCACTTGCCAATTGATACCTTTCAAACTTTAAAAGATGCTGTTCTTGTGCCAAAACAAGAATACATTGATATTGACTGAGCTTGAGACAGGAGGAACATAGACGCTTTCAAATGTCTTTCGCTTTTAGAGAGCGTTTGTCTTTGTCAAAGCAAGTTCCAGGCGGCTTCAGAATGCTAATAGTTCATGATGTGGAAAAAGGTGCCGCAATCAAATGCTTTATCAGAAAATGTCAACCCTCAGCAAGTGGCCATTTCCAAGACACAGCCAATGCAAAAAAGTTGAGGTCAGTTCACATTCTATGGGGTAAAATATCTGAGTTTATCTCTCCACGGCTTAAAAGATGAAAACAATTATTTTTCACACACACTTTTACCCTTAGCTACCATATCCTTTAAAAATGACAATATCTGAGATGTCTCAGTACATTTCATTTGAATATACTTTTTGTTAGTTTCGGGAAGAATCAGCAACTTTCCTCCCTCGTTTTTGTTTCCTGAGCACTACGCCCTGTCGGCACGATTTGTATGCATCAAACCACTGGTCAGTTGGAGAGAAACACCACAAATGCAGTTCAGACCAACGTATGGTGCTGATAATGAGAAACAAAGTATAGAGGAATCAATAGGACGAGCAGGGGACATGGAAGCTCTAACATGGCGACAAATGACCTCCCAACATCACAGAAGTGGTAAGCCTGTGGAGAGGCAAGTAACTAAAAAGCCCGGATTGTCAGGCTCAAGAAGGCCTGAGAAATGGTGAGCAAGATCAAACAGAAGAATTGATGGCCTTGTAATTTGGTATTTTCTGCCCTCTAAGAATGATAAATCTCTCTATAGGGATTTTAATCAGACTCCAACAAGCATCGCCGCAACAAACCTGTCACGGCTAAGTAAACAGCACAGTGCAAACAAATGAAAAGCCCGTGTGAAGTGCTTCTCGACATGAAAGATAAAACAAATTCAAAGCCGAAACAAAAGTTTTCCCTCATAGCTAAACATCATTTTTAGTCATTTGGAGAGACAAAACCAATAGACTCGCAAAAAGTGAATTTTGAGATGATAATGCGTTTGTTTCACCAACTCAGGATGGAGGAGCTGCTTGAAACACACAAAACAAAAAGACAACCTGGGAGAGGAGAATTCAGTCGTGGAGAGGAGGGCTGCACGGGGAGGGGTGGGTGGTGGGGTGCAAATTGGTGTGAGCTTATTGTCTGAATGAATTGTGCATGCTCCAAATAGTTATCTTTAGTCGATAAGTAATTTCAATGTGCGAGCCTTGTAGATCACACAACATTAATTCCTTCCAATTAGACACGCTTGAATTCACAATAAAACGTGAAATGCACAAAAACATAAAGCAAGTATGGGATCAACTAGAACAATGGGAGAGGGGCGTAAAGTCAGAGGGGTGAAAAAGGGGCCACAAATGAGTTTGAGGGTTTCTGACATTATGATACACGAGGAGAGAAGGCGCTCCCAAAAGGAGATGTATAAAAATAGGGTTGCACCTTTCCCCTGACACTTTTCCTGTCTGCCCATTTATCCAATCACGGCTTTCTCATCCCTCTCCTTGCGCTCTCCTTTCACCTATGACTCTCATGCTGTTCTCTTATAGCGGTTGCCCTCGGATTTTTTTAATTTTTTTAAATTCTCTCAGCGTCCTTCCTATCGCCTCTTGCTCAGAGCAGCAGGTTTCATTTGTCTTCATTTTATAATACTGTGTACGCCGGATCGATTCAATATGAAAACAACCACGTGACTGAGCATTTCTTTTGTGTAAAACATGCAAGGCACACACCGGCTACATTTGGAAGTGTAAATGCTACACAGCAATGCCGCATTGACAAATCGAAGAACACTGGATATTTCTATTTCTGGAAAAATCTGAATTCATTTACAGTACCGTTTAGGTTATTTGCAGCTTGTTGTGGCCAGGGAGCATTTACTAGGTAAAGATGTTTATGCAGTCACACACTGAATTTTTGCTGCACAAACATTTATTTAAATAAATCTTTAAAGGAAACACGTGGTGGAAACTACTTTTTAATGGCTTGTCTCCCTGGAGTGCCTGCCCTAGACCATCAAGTGTGAAATTAAACAATCAAGTCCATCGTTTGTTATCTGCCTATTTCCAAAAACGTGACTGAGAACAAGCTGTTTGGCACTTCTGTCCCACTGTTACATAACAGTGGGTCTCATTTTCATGATAACTGTAGACACTCATGAAGTTTCTGAGCCCATGACATGATCAGCTAGGCCGGGGAGATTGTAGGACACTCTGAGACAGCCAGATTGTCTGAAACACTGTCAGGCAGAAGCAATATCATGTCAAAACCAAAAGGTAAGCAGCGCTGCATTGGGTATTGCTGGCTGCACAGAAATGATTGCTCGCTCATGTTGCCCACATGTTGGCAGAAGTTATTTGCGGGCCTTGTTTTACCCCGGCCCTACACATCCGCACACACACTGTGCATGGGCTCTGCTTCCACATATAGAAACTACTCAACGAACAACGCCTAAGCTAAAGCCCTGTTTGTCACGGTCATGAAAGCAAGTCTACCATCGACCCAGCAGTACTGCAAGCCTATTTGGAGTGGGGTATACAGTTGCTTACTTGAAAGAGTCAGTTCTAAATTGAAAACATGCACAGGATGTCACTTTAACTGCAAACTCTACTATACCTATGACTAGATTGTTTTCTGATCAAAACATCATTCCATTCCTCTCAAGCATTATATGAGACAAGAGCACAAACACTGTTATTGGAATCGATGCAGCCCTCTTTTTGTTTAGAAATAAAGAGATGTGTTGAGTTCAGCAATCCCGTTTTCCAGAAGACAATCTTCCTATGTCATCTCTCATATGTCCCCGTTTTTTTTTTTCTGATGAACCTCTCTCCCCATTTCTCTGCTGCTCTCTGGAGAGGAAAAACAAATAACTGTCAGGGTCAGGTTTCCAGATGAATTCCAAATGACTCTGAAGGGCAGAGGGGCCAACCGACTTTGTCAAGAGAAAATGCTGTTTCATGACACACACGCACTAACGTGAAAGCTAGCACTCAAGCGGCGTTACATGAATGTGGTCCACCAGGCGGAGAGCAGCTACTTTTTGAATCAATGCTGAATTTTAAGTTGGCGACTCTCAAGGTGAAGAAGGTGAGCGAGTGCAAAGCATGTGTGCACAAATCTGGACAGGCATGTGATAGGCACCCACTTGATGAGTGTGATGTTTTAAAGCTCAGTCGTCAGTGAAAACAGCTCGACAGAAACTTTCCATAAAACAAAAACATCAATTTATCTCTCCATGCACGGCTCAATTTTCACCCGAGATGAGCAGATCAATCATTTTTCATCATATCAATCATTTTCATGCACCATTGTCTGACTGTCAACCTCGTCCACTTCGGCTCTACCTCGATTCATCCATCACGGGTAAGATAGAGCTTTACATAAAGCAGTGAGTAAAGGTACAGGTTAAATAGCTTGAGTATTTCTAATACTGTGTTATGTGTAAGACAACACTACGAGCTCTATATTCGAAGACAGAGAACAAAACTGGCACATTTTGATTTTCATTCTGGATCAAGCCTCGTTTACGTACTTGGGAATTTTGCAGACAGCAGTACTCCAGTTTTCTTTTTAATGTCCCCGGCACACCTGACAGTTTGCTGGCTGAATGTGGACTACACTTTACGCCTGCTAGAAATAAGTGTAAGTTGGTGGTGGTGTGACATGATTTTGATCGGGGCACAGGCAGATTCCGCGGTCCGTGTACATGTTTGATAAATGTCATTGTTTTTGATTTATACATTTGGCAGTACACATTATTATTCTTATTATAATTATTACCGGTATTATCGGTGGCACGCTGGTCATCTGGATAGCACGTCGGCAGTCACAGTGTGACACACACACATTTTTTAATGGTCCTTCTTGATTCATGCTTCTTCTGTGCACTATGTATCGAAATTTAGCACTGACATTTTAAAATTTGGCCGGCCCGGGGGTCTACTGGTACGTGCGTCGGCCTCACAGTGTGGTGCAGGGTTGGGTTTCTGCTCCGTCCTTCCTGTGTGGAGTTTGCATGTTCTCCCCGTGCCTGCCTGGGTATTTTGGTTTCCTCCCACATTCCTAAGAATGGTTGATTGGATGTACCCCACCTATTGCCCAAAGACACCTGGGAGAGACTCCAGCACGCCCGCGACCCTCGTGAGGATAAGCAGAAGTGAATGGATGGATCTATAGCTTTACTCTGGCTTATTTCTGAAAATGTATAATGTTGGTTCTGAAGGGCCAGGTGATAAGACATGTCATGTTTGATTCGACGCTACATCTGGGACTTTGTGACCGTATTCACAGGTGATGCAAATTTTAATTGCGGCAAAAACATTGACCGCTTATGAAAAATTATGAAAACCAACCCCCACACACCGCACACTGGTTTCTGCCGTGTCAGCGGGCCTTCATTTTTTTTTCTCTCTCTTTGATTTTGGCAACCATATCAGATAAAAATGTGTGCGAGTGTGTTTGTGTGTGGCTGCGTGTGCAGCCTGTGTGTATGTGTAAGCGAGAAAGACAGAGGGAGAGCAAGGGAACACGAGAGAGAGAGCAATTCACCTCAAACACATTTGCCGTGCAGGATGAGCCTCTGCTGTGTGTCTGTGAACTGCCAGCCCTCTATCATCCTCCTAACACATGCCCTCTGTGGAGGGTGTATTACACACACACACACATATATATATATATATATATATATATATATATATATATATATATATATATATATATATATATATATATATATATATATATATATTTTTTTTTTTCTTTCTGTGTAGATGCTGTAAGACATAACGACTCGGTTATAAGACACAGCCACAGATCGAGTTCCACTCTAAACTTAGAGCTCAATGTGTGGGCCTGAAAACACAAAATGGGATTTTGTTTTTTAATCACATGACATAGATGAGGGGAAGGGGCGAAGTTGGACGCAGGTGTGTGGGTGATCCGGGAAGAGTGAGTAATCTCTCAATTTTCATACCTCTCTCATCCCACAGCAGCAATCTTTCGAAAGGTCCTTAACGCACAGAGTCAAGAATACTCAGGGCTAATTGTGAACTGGTGTGTGTGTGTGTGTGTGTGTGTGTGTGTGTGTGTGTGTGTGTGTGTGTGTGTGTGTGTGTGTGTGTGCAGTGTGTGTGTGTGTGAGACGGTTTGCTGAGGGCTAATATGCTAATATCACATACGTGCTGTTGTGATTTAATCAGTCAGGTCCACGTATTTGGATAGTGACACAATTTTTATCATGTCTTACTATCCCATAATCACACTGTATTCCAAAAAGCCAATTGTTGACCTCTTGTGATAGCTTCCTTGAGTGCGAACAATAAACCCTCAAATTTTTTAATTTTGAATGAGAGATACTCATCGAAAAATGTCTCACGGAACAAGCAAATAACAACAGAAGCTGTGTCTGATTGGAAGTTCACCATTTATTCAGCGACATGACTACTTCATGATAAAAACCAAATGTAATGGCTCAGTAGCTACTGCGTGCGCAACAAAATAGACTTTTCATTTCTCAGTTCCTTTTTTGGAGGTTTGAATCACATTACAAAATTACTCTGTTCCTCACACTTGATTCAAACGATCAGGATCAGGATCAGGATCAGGATCAGATTTTTGCAAAGTTTGCTGATGAGCTTGACCATGATCGACCTGTAGCTCGCAGACTGGTCCCAAGTCGATCGCGAGGGTGCAGAGGAGAAAAAACAAACAAACCCCCATTTGTGTGTCTTTGTGCATGTGAGCAATATATGTTTTGTGTTAATGTACACTGCACCCTAACCATCCTATCAGTCTCATTTTCACAAAAAGTATAAAAAAATAAAATAAAATAAAATAAAGCAGGTAAATCTTTAACCTAGGGTGGCGCGTGACCTGCGTCACCCGAAGTTGTTAGCACTTGCAATTGCAGCTTGTGATCAGACCTTTTGAGCTCTATCTTTTATTGTCATCATTATTCTCATTCAGAGTTTGTTTTGTGTAAAATTCACAGAGGGCACGGGCAAAGAATAGGACTCTAGAGGGCTGAGGGAAGCACTTTCAAACGGTACGCCTGAGCTGCGATAGTTAACAGGCTGCCAAAGTGCCTCCCATGCCTCCATGTCAGGCTGTTCCTCATCATGGCGTGCGTGTATATGTGCGTGCGTGTGGGCGGTAACGGGTCGATCTCGGGAGGTTGGTTGATCGAAAAGTAGATCTTCGGTCAAAAAAGTTTGGGCACCCCTGAGCTTGACCATTTGAACCAGGTATGTTAGGGTAACATCCAAAACAGGCTGGCAGGGCACTTATGAGGACCGGACTTGGAGACCCTCGATGTAGTATATGTCATACGTTTTGTTTTGGGGGGGTTGGCACACAGAGGCCATTTTCACTCTGATAGATCCAGGCATAACTTATCGGTCTCCTCAGATGTCTTTTGAAAACAGAAAATACAGAGAAACGAATAGCAAACTGTTGGCAATAGAAAATAAAAGCTACCTACATCAAAAATAAAACAAAAAATAAATGAGTACTGCTTTTGGAGTAAGAAAATTCCCAGTTCGTCCCTGAAAAGGTAAAAACACACAGATGCAGGGAGGAAAAGGTGACAACTGAGAAAAATCAATTTGACACGACACAAAAGATTTTAAACCGAAATGAAATCGAAAGAACACTTCGACAAGCTGCGACAGTGCTGGTTTCTTTTTTGTCCTCTCGCTCTGTCTTTGTGTTTGGCTCTCAGTGTGTGACCTCATGCTATTGTTTTGAACCATTTGCCTTGGCTTAGTCCACATCACCTCATCGATGTCGGGTAGTAACAGTGTCAGATGTAGCGCCATGACTAGTTTAACTCGATTTCTCCGGCGCATTGTGGTCACGTCACTGCTTTCAACATCAAAATTGCTTTTCAGTAGTAAAACTACGTTTGTGATTAAATAATGCAATAGAGCCGAAAAGAAGCTGCATTAAGCCAGTTTGAGAAGTTCTTGGGGAACCTTCACCCGGTTCTTTTATCTTTCATGCTCTCAATAGTATACTAACAGTAACTTCCAGAAGACTGCATATTCTCAGTTGAACTATTTAATGAATGCCAGAATGATGGGGAGACAACCGTGGAAACCTATTCTGCCAGATGCGAAATAACGTCTAATCCAGGGGTGCCCATTACACCAATAGCGATCGACCGGTAGATCGCAGACTGGTCCCAAGTAGATCGCTAGTGGTGTAGAGGAGGAAAAAAACAAACAACCATAAGTGTGTCTTTGTGTATGTTAGTAATATATTGTTGTGTGTTAATGAACACTGTACCCTAATCATCCTATCAGTCTCATTTTCACAAAAAGTATAAAACAATAAAAGAAAGCAGGTACAACTATGGTGGTGCGCGACTTGCGTCACCGGAAGTTGTTAGCGCTCACCAGTCTGCAACTGCAGCTTGTAATCAGAGCTGTTGCACATTATTGTCATTCAGTTTGTTTCATGTCCAATTCACCGAGGGCACAGGCAAAGAATAGAACTCTAGAGGGCCGAGGGAAGCACTTTAAAACGGTACGTGTGAGCTACGATAGTGAACAGGCTGCAAAAGTGTGTCGCATGCCTCCATGTCAGGCAGTTGCTCATCATGGCATGCGTGTGTTTGTGCGTGCGCAGTAATGGGTTGATCGCGGGAGGTTGGTTGATCAAAAAGTCGATGTTCGGTCGAAAGAGTTTGGGCACCCCTGGTCTAATCTGTCCGAAAAAGTTCCTATTTTTGACACTCCTGAACAGCCCCACACAGGAGGATGGTTCAGGAAGTACTAAGTCACCCAAATGACAGTATGTCACTTCCCGGTCCTATCTGGTTCCAACGAGGTATGTGTGCAACGTTAAAGATTGATAGGAAGAAGCTTGAAGGCTACACCTTAACACATTTATGTCACTTATCATACCCTTACAAAACAGTTCTAACGTTCCGGTGTTCACTGTGCAACCCCAAAAGAAAGCTCCTGTCAACATCTGAGAACACAAATTTGAGG
This sequence comes from Hippocampus mohnikei, assembly GCA_026261675.1. Lineage (NCBI taxonomy): Eukaryota > Metazoa > Chordata > Actinopteri > Syngnathiformes > Syngnathidae > Hippocampus > Hippocampus mohnikei. The sequence goes on along the minus strand of JAKGUB010000557.1, from coordinate 18,064,508 downwards.
GCTCTTGAGGTATTTGCAGAAGGTAGCACAACAGTTGCTAGCAAAGCTAATCTTCAAATAGTTTATTTCATTAGATTTTCTATGCTAGTTAAGTACTTATTTGACTGTTGCATGTGCTTTTTTGTTTCAGAGTCCTGCTGTGGCTGTTCTTTGGAAAATAGCAGTTCTGTTCAAAAATGCAAATGTCATCTGATAAAAGATGCTTTGTCTGCATGGTTTTCAAGTGGGGAAGAAGAGACTACCCTTTTCTTGCTGATTCCCATTTAAAGGCCCTTGATTGGCTTGTCGCAAAGATCAACTAGGGACGTTTGAACCACATGCATTGTTATTGATTATGGCGAGTTATTGTTTTCTGCCCTTAAATAAATAGCTATGACTTTGCAAAGGATCACTGAAAAACAGGCTTGGGCAAACATACACTGACCCATTGATCCGATTTTAAAGGTGACTGGGTTTTGCTATTGATTGCAACTGTCTGGACAGGTGTGCCACTGTACAATGGCCAAAGCTTTTAATGCAGCGAGAAGGCACAATATGCACCAAATAGCCTACTTGAATAGTTGACATGCCAGTAAATGGCGATATACTGTATCTCAGCATTTTATTTCAGCCAAGAAAAGGGTTCAGCAAAGATTTAGAAACTGATGAAATGTTAGCTTCTCTTTGAATTTGGTCAAGGTGACGACACTCAGATACTTATCTGATGATTAGTCAGCTCTGAGCATTAAGCATCTAATGTGACAGTTTTCTCAATCAGGGGTTAAAGACGAGAAAAAATTGATTCATTTATCTATTCTCTTCCCATTTTTCTGAGTGTCTGCAAAAACAAAGTCAAGTTATTAGAGTGAGTATTGAGTGGAGACAAAATGGTTTGAAGAGAAATATTGACATGAGTGTCGCCATTTTTGTTTGCTTTTTCCCCCCCTGCTGTTTTTAAATTGGAATCCATTTCTTTGTTTGGCAGCCACACTGTGACTGAACAGCAAGGATGACTTCATGGATTTATATGAGTGAAATGCCACCGGTCACCCAAGGACTGTTTGGTGGAAAGGACAGTTGGAGAAAGATTCATTTTCATATCTCATACGCAAGGGTGACACACAAGAGTGGACTTTTCTGATCGTGTTCCTCTTAAGAAAATGACCAGCTGGGTAGACCATGAGGGGCAGGATGCAGATGCTGCTTCCAGTTCATTTATGCACTTCTCTAATAGCAGTCTACATTTGATTTATCTATGACTGGACTCCAAGGAGACTCTTTGTACCTTTCCCATTGTAAAACTGGTGCACAACTTTTTTTTTTCTTAGCAAGGGGCACAGCAGTTTGGGTGTGGACATTTGAAGTTACTACTTACACTGTGGTAGCGCAACGAAGACACTGATAATTAGCATTTAAATGCCAGATCAACAACAATAGTCGCACAACACGAAACTTCCCAACCGTAATTGAGTAAGCAAATAATACGCCAGCAGTAGCAGATAAAGCAGGGAAGCAATTTGCACCTATATTTGTGAACACAATTGGCCTTTGATGACATCCACAACACATCGAGATGTACGGTAAATGTGAAAAATGAGTATTGAGACACCCGGTCAAGTGTTAATGGGGTTTTTCATGGGTGGAATTGGTCTTCAGGGACAATCCAATATCGTGAGGCATTTTGCATATTTTGTCCGTGTATCAATAATCTGAAGCCGTAAAGTCAGAGGCTGCGATATTCGATGGTCAAGCCTCTCACTTTTTCAACTCATCCAAAAACAAAGCATAAAGTGTCTCGATGGGGACACCCGTACTGCCTAATGGGACACCTTGCAAAGAATTAAGAATCAAGGAGCTCTAGGGGGAATTTACCCAATCCCTAATTGATTAATTCATTAATTGCATCTGGTAGACCTTTGTTCATATCATAGTGTTATGTTTCAAGCAATGCCACACTCTCTAGCCATTTCAAATCAGCAGGGGAAAGCACAGTACATACCACGAGGTGATGGCAAGCCTCGCCTCACAACACTGTGTGGGGCCCCACAGCACCGGGCTCCATTCGATGAGACAGCATGGGGCACGGATCGATATGGATTAAAACTCTGTGTGGAGCTACTTATTGACTCCTCCCCAATTCTGTCTGAAGCTAAATGTGCTCAGTTATTATCAGTGATTATAGAATTTTAACCTTTTACAACATAGCATAAAAGTGGAGTCCCGGTGGTAAACCAGTGTGAACTGAGGGCCATTACAAATTTAAAAAGACAACAACAAAAAAAGAGCTCCGCTACTTCCTCTTTGTGACACCTATGGGGCAGATATATCAAGCTACTTAGAACGCTGCTTGGTGGAGGAGCTGCAATCTTGGTCGCATTCCACCTGCCACACCTCAACCGAGACACACACATACAGCGAGCGGCCTGGCGGTATAGGTCTCAATCCCCCTGGCAGTGCTGGACTCCCCATAATGCTCGGCAGGATTTCAGAGATAATCCAGGCGTTTGCAGACAGTCACTGAATGTTAATCCGCAGCCATGGCTTTAACTGCACTGTTAAATCTCAATCATACTCTCAATCATTTCTCCTCCTTATACCCATTCACCCCCACCTTTTTATCCATTACTCTCCTTCCTATGGCTGAGTCTACAAAAATCTTGCCCACACAACTTGATCCTCTTTCTATCATCTGATTTTAACTCTATCCTTTCTCTTCATCCCTGATTTTCTTGGAAGCTAAAAAACCTCAGCCTTATTCTCTCCATTTTCTCTCCCGACTCAGCCCTCTATCCCCTGAGCAACCGTCTTCTAATTTTCAAGAAAAACAGGATACTAAAAAAAAAAAAAAAAAAAAAAAAATAGACTGCGGTTTTTGAAAGAAAAAAAAACATTTCATTTTCTTTTATTAATGATGACAGATTCTAATTTCATTTTATTTGTCTTTTGGTGCAATAAAGTGACAGCTTGAGAACTGTTCCTTCTGAAAATTACAAAAACAATCTCTTAATTTGAAGTCAGAAAAAAATATCACCACTGCTCTCTCCGTGCATCTCAGAGTTCATGTAAAAACTTTTTATTGATATTGTTTGTTATTAATTCTTTGAATAATGAAAAAAAGAAAATGAAACAGAGAAGTCAGACGCATCTGTGCAATGGGGAAAAACTGGGAATTTTTTTTCTCTGAAAGGTGAAAAAAGATTAATCTACGCCCGGATGTGTGTGCAGCACATAAATCAAAATGAAAATCGGTGAGACGAAGCATGCAACAAACACTGTCGCTCTTGTGTTGAAACCCAGACTATTTACTCTGTTACACTTAAGGCGCGTTCCCACGTTGCAATTTGTCTTATACAACGTGTTGCATAAGACAAATTGCAAATATGATGTTGCAAACCGAATGTGTTCCCACGTTGCAATGTGTTGCAAACAATTTCAAATCTGGCGGGAATAGTTTTCCGAATGCGCGTTTAACGTTATTTCGTTCTGCGACTTTGGCGGCTAATTGTCAATACGACAGCGACGATGATCTCCTCGAACTGGCAGCTATCGGTCTACTAGCCGAGCTAGAGGAGCCAAAACCCAAACGGTCGTTTTGGGTACGACCGTGGATCGGGAGACGGAAATAACTCGGCGCTTACAACGCTCTAATGCAGGAGTTGGCGGCCGAGGACCCCGATAATTTCAGAAATTTCCTTCGAATGGATCGCACAAATTTTGAACTTTTGTTGTGCTCATTATTTTGGGAAAATAGTCGCCGAATAAATTAAATTCGGTAATCTTTCTCACTCCAACCACCCTACAATATTCGATAATAAGTAATTATGATATTATTGTCGACATAATAATCGAAGACGCTGCCTCGATCGCCATCCATACCTGTCATGCAGTCGCCGATCAACTCCGATATGCTAGTGTAGGCAGCTTGTCGGTGTTCCCTCCTTGAGTAGAACTGGCTCCCGACGTTCCACATGCAATCATGCGAATGGTAATAATTAATAAACCTTTCGGTGTCGCCCCGGGAGAGCTCGATTTTTTAAAATTTCTGTTTCGACGCCATTATACTTCCCGCGTTCCGTGTTACGACGCGATGTTTTTGTCACGTGATAGCTCAACGCGTTCTGATTGGTCGGGTTCATGGCACACGTTGCAAGAAAATAGAACAAGTCCTATTTCATGCAACACGCATACAACACGTTGTATGCCACAAAACTCTGTCCAACTTTGGGGTTCACACGTTGCAATGTGTTGCATGCCACAAAACTTATGCCACAAATTGCAACGTGGGAACGTGCCTTTAAGTAACTTTTTGGATAATGCTGCATACATTTTATTTTGACTCGAATTTCATATTGGAGAAGAAACGCTTCTTTTACGTCATTAAATGGAGCTACATTCTGCTCACGACTATTGTTTTCATCTATCATTGCCCACACAATCTACAGTGAGACCCCTGCCCCTGGTATTGTCACATGACTCTGTTTCACTAAGTCTGCATAACTACTAGCAAATTCACTTCAGTTCTCAAACTGAGACAAGCGGTCTCATGGTTGCACAAAAAGTCTGTAGCATGACACAGAAGCAAAGTTTTCATCCATCCATCCATTTTCAACAAGGCTTATCCTGAACAGGATCAGGGGTGGGGGTGCTGGAGCCGATGCCAGCTAACTTTGGGCGGAAAGGCAGACCATTGTCAGTTGGAATTGATCGCACGCTGCCCGTAGACAAGTCAGGCATGTGTATTGGTACAAAGTGACTTAATTTAAGTGAAGTATGATAGAAACAAGAATCAGAAGAGGCAGAACAATTTATGATTACCTTAAACACTATGAAACAAACCAGCTATGTAATGCACTAAGTTGTGTTGTTCCTGTTCATCTCTATAGTCTGTGCCTGGTGAGCCTATTGTGCTGTTTCATGAGTGTAAACAAAGAAAGTTAATTTAAGACCATGTCTTGTGGCTGAATTTGCTTTAATAGAGTGTGTGTCAGGAAGCTCTTGTTAATTATTGTTTTAATTAGAATGATATATCAAAAAGTGTTTCATTGCACAAAATAAATGTTTGAGAAAAGAAATGTACACGGTTCAATATAAGTGCAATATAAAATAGCATTAGGAATATATTGCTAATGCTTTATTTTATATTTGCACTTATCCGGCTCCGGCCTTCCTGTGTGGAGTTTGCTTGTTCTCCCCGGGCCTGCGTGGGTTTTCTCCGGGTACTCCGGTTTCCTCCCACATTCCAAAAACATGCATGGCAGGCTGATTGAACACTCTAAATTGTCCTTAGGTGTGAGTGTGAGTGCAAAAGGTTGTTCGTCTCTGTGTGGCCTGCCATTGGCTGACGACTGGTTCAGGGTGCCCCCCGCCTACTGCCAAGACAACTGGGATAGGTTCCAGCATCCCCCGCGAACCTTGTGAGGATAAAGCGGATCGGAAAATGAATGAATGTATGAATGAATGATTCTAGTCATAGTACAATATTTGTGAAACAAGATGATTTTATCATCTTGTTGAAATCCACAGATCTTCCCTCGGTGAGGCATCTGAACAAAATGTAACGGCACAATGTCGAGAGTGCTGTAGAGATGTGAATTTTAGGGCAATTATAACAATATGAGCGATTATCATATCCAAAAAGGCTTTTCAACAGACTGGAGGATAATGTTATGTTCCCATTTGGAGCCCAGATAAAAGCTATTACACGCTGTGCAACTGGCTCTATTATCCAGGTATCAACTATATAAACAGACAAAAGGAGTCAATTACAGAGGCACAACATCACAGGAAAGACAACCACATAATAAACATAGATAAACCTAGGGGTTGGCTGGGTATTTTAAGGCAGACGATTAGCAGTCATGACTTACTGATCACATAGTCTCCAAATGGATCCTCATTCTCCTCATCATCTAGATAAGCTGGAGAGGAAGGAATAGAGAGGGGGAAAAAGAAAAAGAAACAAAAAAACATTATGAGAAATCAAGACAGGATGAAACCGTATGAGTGGAAAATAATGAAAACGAAATTGCAACTGAACAACAAAGAATGCTCCACTAAATGCATTTAAAAAGGATAAAAACAGCCACAGACGTCTCTTTCATGTACTTTCTGAACAGAAATCTCTCCTACAATGCACTGTTAAATTTCAGTCGGCTAAAACTTTTAACACCGTGCAGAGGTAAATACGATTACTCATAATTGACTGGAGGACTCTCATTTTTCTTCTCTCGCTCTGTCTCCCATCGTCTTGCTCTCTGGTATATCTGATGATGACATGAGAGGCCATTAAAGCCCACTAAATTTTCCATTACAGCAGCAGCATAGCAGTCAGCGAGTTAAAAGTCCGGCGACAATAATATATCACTAGGCCGGGGGCTGCATTTACCTGATGATTATCACGACTTCATCCTGCCAATTAGTCACAAACCACTGTAATGGTTGACATTGGTCATCTTGACAACATGTTCAAACCGTCCTTCATCCGACTGCACTTCTCTCTTTATTCATTGTTCATGTGTACTTTTCCTATTTGGATCACAATTAAATTGCCCGTCCCTAATATATAAACATCCACCCTCCTTTGTCAGATATTCTGTCCTTGTTAAATGTTCCATGGGCAGCCGTCAATAGTATTTTTGCAAGGTGTTTAGAAAGCACATCAACTCAGAGTGAGATCAGTGAGCACCAAGGGACATACAGCGGAGCGTAAAAGTCACCACCATTCTGCTGACTCAATAAATTAGGAGTTCCTGACTTCCTCTAGCATTAACTTCTCTGGGGGAAAAAAGTGCAGTAGGAGTTTCATGGCAAGGCTCTTTAAAGCCTGCTTTGTGATATATGGCCAAGCTTAATGTGGAGGTTTGATGGAGTGGTGTGTTGCCAGTAGACTGTGCGGCAGTCTTAACACGTGGGCAATTATTAGTGCTTGTGACTTTGTTGGATGCAGGAGAATACCTCTGTCTGTCTCTATCTCACACACACATATACCATCTATCTATCTATCTATCTATCTATCTATCTATCTATCTATCTATCTATCTATCTATCTATCTATCTATCTATCTATCTATCTATCTATCTATCTATCTATCTATATATCAATCTATCTATCTATCTATATATATAAGGCAGATGTCAGCATCGCCATCCACAAAAGCACAGAAGCTGACAGCCCTAACATTGCAGAACGTTGGGTTTAACAAGTGCGCTGGAATCGAGAGTTGATCGGAGTATTTTATCAAACGTCATAAGGAATGACTCCTTCTTGTGAATGGCTCCAAATCAGGCTTAGATTTTTTTGGAAGCTCCATAATTGCATTGCTGGATAGAAGACATCACACTTTATTGTTTTTATTTTTTATTTGTACAGTTACAAAAAGAAAAGATATGATCTACCCGTCGGTTCTCATTTTGCGTGTGCCTCCTCAGTGCAGTTAATTTGCTTCTTCCTTTCAGCCGCGTTATCTAAAGACATAAAATCAGCCATCGCAATTCATTTCAGGTTTGATCAATCATGTTGCATTTTGGATTAATTTATTTTTTATACTCCTCCCGGAACGTGCAAAGTGAAGTGTGTTGCGCTTACGTGTTTTTGCCTGACACATTCCGAGGCAAGCTCAATTTCTAGATCAGCTTGCACAACCTTTTGCGTGAGCAAACAGGTTAGTTCCTGTTTTTGCATGAACAAACATTTTGTTCAATCAAGCCCAAAGCCGTTAGGCTGGACTATGTAAATTATTTTTCAATAAATAATTCTTCCTCACGCCACATTTTTAAACAGCTATACTCACTAGAAATGATCTGCAATAAAAACGTTGCCTGAGACTTATGAATATATCATTCAAAGCAACACTATTGGACTTGACAGTCCATGGTGAAACGTGGTCATTTACAGCACCTATAAAAAAAAAAAAAACTAGAAGATATTTGTGCATATCTAAACAGGAGCGTGGGTAAGCCTTGTGATCAGTATGCTGAGGAATGACCCTGACCGCAGGATATATACTGAACCTTGACTTCCCTTGAAGACTGACATGCACACAGTTTTGCTGCATGCGTGTGTACGTCCGTTTACCACACTTGTTGCAACACATAGGAAAAAGTCCTTGAAGCATGTGCAGTACGGAGGCAAATTCACACACACACGAGCATCCACACATAGGCGTGTGAGTGTTTGCAAAAGCAGGCTGTCAGTGCTGTTCTTACACACCATTCATCACAAGCTACTAATTCCGTTGGACCACTGTCAAGGCGTTCTCACCCCGCGTTGTTCTCTGAAAACTCATTCAGACCCTAATGCGTGAACCTTTCCAATACACATACACACAAGCTGACTCACACTCAGTTCAACCCCCACAGACACAGGCAGAGACCCTGAGGTGACAGTGTTGGTCTTGATCCCATCAATCCAACAATAACAGTGCTTCTTGAATTTGATGGACAGGTAGCCCAGGCAACTAACTGTGTTACTGGTGGAAAGATGGGTGGGTAAGCTGAAGTTCATCTCAGGCAGCTGGCTAAAATAAAGTCTCTGCTTTCTCAACAAAACTTTGAAACAGTAATTCATGCCTTTGTCACATCTCGGTTGAATTATAGTAATGCACTTTACTTTGGAGTCAGCCAATCCTCCATTAAGCATCTCCAGTCGGTCCAAAATTCTGCTGCTCGCCTCCTGACAGGTACTTGTAAGAAGGAGCACATAACTTCGGCTCTGGCATTCCTTCACCAGCTCCCAATACAGTTTAGAGTTCTATTTAGGATTCCATTACTGTGTTTCAAATCTTGAAATGGTCTCACCCCGCCTTACCTCTCTGAGCTCATCCGCCTCTACACACCTGCCTTGGGTCAACGGACCACACACTTTTGAGGTATCGAGGACTAAATGGAGGGTAAGAGGGGATCGAGCCTTTTCTGTTGCTGGTCCCTCTCTTTGGAATCACGACCCGCCAAATATTTGGCAGACCCCCCTCGCTGCCCAGCTTTAAAACTCATCATAAAATTACGTTTTATTCTTTGGCTTTTGACTCAGCATGAGACTTTATTTTTAGTTTTAGTGTTTTTGTGCTTTCTATGGTATTTCGTTATTAATGTATTGTTTTATTGTTGTGCACGTTGTATGGATTATTTTTGCTCCATGTACAGCACTTTGTACCGTATTGGCCCGAATATAAGAAGGCCCTGATTATAAGACGATCCCCTCTTTTTCAAGACTCAAGTTTGAAAAAAGACTTTTTGAACACCAAATTAATTTTTATACTGAAAATAATTACAGTACGTCTGAAACAAATGATTATAACATTATATTTGTACAGTACATCTGAAACAAATTATTATAACAATATATTTGATAGAAAAAGCATGTTATTTTGCCTCATTTAAATCCAAAGTGCAATCACATTCGTAAATGAATGGCTTCTGGTTTTTGAAATGTAATTACATCATAACATCTCCTCAGGTGCCGGTTAATCTGGTCGATCTTCGACCCACTTTTCTCCAGATTGTCACTATGTTTCTCCATTTTCTGTTATCTCTTCTAATTTTTTCTTCTCTTTTCCTTCTTACCGCTATTTTTTATTTGTCTTCTTCGTGCTACCGCTATTTTTATTTTTATTTTTCGTGGCAGGGGTTCACTTTGGCCTGGGGAGTCAAGTTCAGCATTCGCTTTATTGATATCTGGCGTTATCTAGCGTTGTAAATGGGAATAATGTCTAGACCCCGAATATAAGACGACCCCCACTTTTTCACTCTTATTTCAATGCAAAAATACCGTCTTATATTCGAGCCAATAAGGTATATGGCGGTGGTTGTTTGAATGTACTCTATAAATATAGCAGAGTTGAGTTGAATTGAGCCGATTTGGACAAAATGTTAAAAAGGTTGACCCGGCCTAGACCGGTCACAAGAAAATCACTGGACAACACACAGGCAGACTTCACTTTTGCGAACGTACAGTGTACAGTACACTGTAACATTGTAGACTGTGTGTATATGTTTGTTTATTAAACTGTGAGACCCAGAGAAAAACCTTTTCACGGTCACCACGTTGAAAAGTTTTAGCTTGGCAGGAAGTAAGCAATGATGGGCAATCAGGTAACTAAGCATGCTCAGATGAAAGAAGGGTTGGACAGAAAGGCCCGACTAAATTTAGCGCCACCTTTTCATTCTCTAATTATGAGATTAATACATCCCGTCACGCATGTCACAATGCTTGCTTATGATTTATTATCTTGCAGAGCAGATGGAAAGATTGAGCCAGAAAGGGAAGATGGAGAGAAATATTGTCTGAAGGCAGCTAATCAGCATGCCAGTGTGATTAGGATAGCCCGGAACAAAGCGTATGCAACCATAACGGGTGTCTTTGTTTGTAAAGCCAGCGAGCAATAAACCAAGATTTATTAGCATCAAGCAATTGGGTGGCATGTGCAACAGCTGGCACCCTGACATTGGACAATCCAATTTTAACTTTAAAGGTAGTGGTTGATGGGAAAATTAAAGGAATAATTCATTAATTTTACATGTGTAGCTTGATGAAGAATAATTCATTAATTTAACTAAAAATGCATAAGTGCTGAAAAATATACCTTGATATTATTCATTTCACTTTGCTGGGAATATTTTCAACACAGATGCACATCTATGTTGGATCCAACAAGCCGTAACCTGTGCAATTTATCACTCGACACAAGGTGGACAACAAGGAGGACGCAAAGAAAAGCAAATGTCATAATGCATAGCAAAAATTTGAAACAGCAAACAAGGTGCACACTGGAATTTTATTCCACAATTTTTCTCCAAAATGTACTTACACTTACTGTTTTGTTGAGCCTCTGGTATGTACAAGAGTAAGCAGGCAAGCACAAGAAGTGATTTACAGTGGGAGATGAGACACGCCGCGCAAGAGACATTAAAAGCAAACGCTGTGCCGAATATTTTTAACAAGCAAGAAGTGGGAGATGAGCTTAACTGCCCTACGGACGACTTGCGTTCGCTCAAACCTTCTGCCTTCTGGCGCAGGCAGCAGCATGGTGGACATTATGCCCATAATGTGAGCCGAGTTTGTGCTCATAAATTCAGCCACTGAGACACGTGACCAAAGCAGCATTCAAATCCTAATGCACGCAATGTAGGAGAACATTGTACATGCGTGTGATTTTACCCATTCTCCAATGTAGTTTGTGCCCTCAAAAGTGGAATCTCACTTGGTAGACTTACTTCTTAATATTGGGTGGAAATGATATGGTTTCATTCTTTCAGTTCTAATGCTACAGATCCGTCGTAGCTCTGTATGCATATATCAGTGTGCAGTCTAGTCCAAAGTTGACACACAAGACAGTTATCTCGTCACGTGTTTCATGAACATGGCGGCCAGCTATGTCATTTTTAAGTGTTTTAAAGTTATTAAAAGTACATGAAAAATAATGAAGATGTAAAATTAATTATAGACAAAAGATTAACTTTTTACTGCTGCAAATGCCATATATATATATATATATATATATATATATATATATATATATATATATATATATATATATATATATATATATATATATATATATATATATATATATATATATATATATATATATATATATGATGTATCCCTTTAAAATAAGTGCAGTTTTGTTCTTTCTTCAAATAATTTACTTCACACAATCAAGGATATTCATAAAGATTGGGGAGTGGGTTCAAAGACAAATATTGTTGTCACGGTAACATAAGAAATGGCAGCACCACCATATTTATTCATTTTAAACACATTTGCTGCAGTCGCCAAACAAAAGCCACTGGTAATTAAAAGCTTAATATCTGCCTGTTTGCTTTTCTAATTAGAGGACGGGGATTGTGCAGCTTAATCAGTTGTATTAAAAAAAAAAGACAACTGGAAACACTGGCAAAAAAATGTCTGACTTCACAGTGGATAAATAGACCTGAGCATTTAGTAACAATGTCAAACACTCCACCCCAACATCTCTCTATCTACCATCATGGGTTGAGTATGACTCGCTCCTGTGTATATGACGTCCCCCCCCAAAATCATGATTTTGAAAGCTGATTTTGATTTGGACTCACGTATTATACGCTGGTTTGATTTGATTTGCTGGTTGCACCCTTCTGTGGCAAACTGACTGCTCCATTCAGCTTATTCAGCTGGCACTTTGGTGCTGTGCTTCTCTACTTAAAAGGTGTGGAAGTACAGTATAAAAAAATAGACAGATCGTTGGCATGCATTAAACTGTTGGCTCTCTTCCATCCTTCAGCAGCCCACAGCTGATGTACCATTTCCCTGTATGCATTTCCCTCCAAAATCAAAAAATCATAGAAGTGATCATCTCTCAACACAATCTTTTCGGCAAGGAAATGGGGTATCGATGAACCTGCGTGTCCTGATACTCAATGGACTCATGTGGGAGATGGAGGATCATATGACTGATGATATATTCTGACGAGGATGTTGAAGATGCCAACATAATTGTTACGGCTGCCGCTGTTGTGAAAGCGCTATATAAATCAGCATGTATTGTATTGTATAATTGGAATTCTGATAGCAGGCATTGTACTGTTTGGAGATGGCACTTTCCTGATGTATTGCAAAAATTGTAAGATGCTGGCAGTACTTCGAGAGGCTGGACTTTATGACTGAAGGGCTGCAGGGCTGTCAACCCTAAGACTCAGGTGATGTGCGAGTTCAATCACAGGCTAGATGCGATTCTTGAACTCAGAGAATGGATGCCATCTTGGAGAGGTTTTCTGATCACCTCGGTGAGAATTGACTGCAATTTGGATATTTGGAACCAGAGGTTCTCAATACATCCAGTAAATTTTGAATCGGCCATAACCAAAATAATTATCTACATTTGCGCCAGGCTTGGGAAGGCTAATCTCTTGGATGTTTTGCAGATATGAAGCTTGGCCCCTCTCCGATGCTGTCTCCACGACGTGTTTATGTCATCGGTTATCAAACGGCAAAGACGTTTGGAGCAGGAAACTCAGCGGAATTGATGAAAACAGTCTCACGCATACACAAACAGAACTCAAATTACATACATTGTGCCCTTCTGTTCAATGCCTTTTTTGCTTTCCCTCCGCCATCTCTCCCTTTATCACAGCGCAGAATAATAGGACGACGTGACATGCTTAATTGAGGCTGCGGGAATCTCCAGGGTCTGGTTGTTTTGTTGTCCAGTTTGCTAGCTAACAGCGCAGATAAGACGTCTGAAATACCCCTGCTCGAATGCCAGGTTTTTGTGACAAAAAAAATTAGACCAAGATAATTAGTTACAAAATATTCTTCACCATGTGACCGTTTGCAACCTTGAACAAACGCTGACAAAAAAACTCAACATTTGGGCCATGCGCAAATGTTTGCCAACACTCAATGCTGAATGAGATACGGGCTTAAGTGGTATGTCGCTCACAAGGCGGTCTCACAAGTCGAGTTTGTGGCAAAAAAGGTGTATAGTTGTATCCATAACTGTTGGCATTGCTCTAGTAAATCAAGACGATGTAATACAGCTGATTTGCTCATGACCTGCTGATGGGTTGGAGAGAGGTCAAAGCCCATGCCAGCACCCATGGCACTGCAACAGCTACGTCATAGGTGTCAAACTCCAGTCCTGGAGGGCCGCCGCGCTGCATGTTTTCCATCTATCCCAGTTGCATTTATATCAGGAGTTTGACACCTATGAGCTAGGTTGACTACAGGGATGTAAAAATAGCTGAAACTGCATGAAACGTCGGAGAACTGCTCTCTGTGCACACACAGTGTTTTAGTAGATCTGAATTCCTATTCAGTCATTTTTCTCATTCACATGTTTTCTGTTTCTGCTGTCGAACTATGGAGCAAGTATGAAATGCTGAGTGAAACCCGGCTCAGTAAGACTACCTGTTACCCGTCGCTATCTCAAAGCCGTTGTCATAGTCGCTGCGGCTCTACTGAAATCAGAGTCGTATTTCATCTCAGAGCATACAGCCAAAAGTGACGGCAGGCCCACTCCAGCTCTCTTTCACTCGACAGAGGAGACATGGAGCGGGAGAAAGACCTCACAGTTGATATACAGCATTAGAGCAACACTCTTGATTATAAAGTTGCCAGTTTGGGTGCTTCTTTGGAGAAAATAAATCCTTACTTGGATTTGAAAAGCTGGTAAGTCTAGCAACAAAGTCACATCACATGGAAACACTGGGCAGCAGGATTGAGTCAGGGTGAGAATGGCAGCACTACTGACTTTTATATTAACACATCCACATTGCATAAGCATGCTTCTCTCCTTCCAATCAAAAAGGACAGTGGCAGGTCTACTGCCTGTCCACCTTTAACATTTCCTAGCTTGAATAAATCTTCAGCCAGAAGCTCCTACAAGCAACTTGGAAAAAAAAAAAGACCTTTGAATTGTTTAATGGCGAGAAGGCAACAGACAGCTTGCTCTGCAGGTTCTCCAAAGCAGAGGTGGGAGGGGTGGGGTACATCAAAACTTTTATCAAGTTTTTGTGTTTGCAATTTTCTAGCATGTGAAAAAGAACACACACACACACACACACACACACACACACACACACACACACACACACACATATATATATATATATATATATATATATATATATATATATATATATATATATATAGTTAATTATGACAGTTGAGTTTTAATTAGATTAAAAATTTTAATCGTTTGACAGCTCTAATATATATATATATATATATATATATATATATAGAGCTGTCAAACGATTAAAATTTTTAATCTAATTAAAAACTCAACTGTCATAATTAACTCAAATTAACTAAAAATTAATCATGATTGCTCACTCATTTTTTATCGTTTCTGAATTTCCTTTTATATTTTTGTCCTATTTTCCCCCATTTTAATGCTCTCATCAACATGGAATCATGAATCAGTTTTCTATGTGCAAAATGCAAATATTTACTGAAATAACAATTTTGATTTTCAATTTTACATGAACATTTTTCACTTGGAGCCGTTATTCACACATTATCTCTCACACAATATTACTGTCCATCAACAACAGTGAAAACAATATTTTGTCACACAACAGCTGCTTGAACAGCTCTTTTTAGGGAATCAAAACAGCGCAATATAACATTATAAAGTGCACATCTAAGGTAAACTAGTACTCAGCCTATAATGGATTTAAGCCATGGTTGCATACTTCGTTTTTCTCAAATTTGCTTTGAACACAGCAGTCAGGCTATGCTGATTCTGTTGGTCCTTCTTGCTCGGAAGTCTCTCTACGGTTTTGTGTAGACATCATTTCGGATTCTTGTAATGGAGGCTCTCGCTGGAAGGATCTCTCGTTCTGTACTTTTTGGATCATTTATTGGAGCACTTTGCAGCAGAAGTAGTAGTAGTTGTAACAGAAGTATCAGAAGCAGGTAATAACCTAAACTACACATCAATGCAGTAAAAAATTAATATATCTATCTTTCTGCATCGCAATGTAAATATGTATATAATTGACATTAATGAATACCTTTATCTAACAATACGTTTAATAAATAATGTAATCAACCCTGATTTCACCATGTATCATTATCGTCATCATTATTCATTGTTTTAAACGTAAGAAACCATTCAACACAAACATAAAGTCGAATCGAACAAAAGAACTACAAATCCCAATACTCAATCCCGGAAGTGGAGCGCCGGCATGAACATATCAAGTCGAATCGAACAAAAGAACTACAAGTCCCAAAGGTCCAACCCGGAAGTGGAGCGCCGGCTGAAACGCAATTTACTTCTTTAAACGTCAGATTGCAGACGGACAAACATGACAACTATGCACAAATGAGCTAAATAAAGACACCCCTGTTCTAGCAACATTTTAGCCCACGCTGTTTAAATTGCCGATTGCTTCAGCAACTTTGTTCTTTGTCGTGTCATCCATTTTCTTCGCTTTGAAATGATCCATAGCCGTCTGTCTGAGACGAAGGGGGCGGACTACTCACGTCAGCTGTGCGCTTGGCCACTACTCACGTCAGCTGTGCGCTTGGCCATTAAGTGGTATTTCAGACTCGACGTGCTATGATGATAGCTCAGTTTACGACTGCAAAACATCCAGGTCATTTTGGTCTTGTCAGTGGAACAATCTGGCAACTTTTTAAAAGTAAACTTTCCATTCACAAACTATTTAAATATCCGTTTTCGGTGTCTCGCGCTGCCGTGGCTGGCAAAACAAACGTGCGTGGACTTGTGCAGCGCGCTTTATGTTTTGTTTCTGGTTTATTTATAGAGCAACGTCACATCAGCTGTGACGTCTGCCGCGTGTTCAAGCAGCTGTTGTGTGACAAAATATTGTTTTCACTGTTGTTGATGGACAGTAATATTGTGAGAAAATTTTAACTGCTCCAAGTGAAAAATGATCCCGATAAAATTCATTTAAATTAATGTCGATAAAAACGCGCTAAACTGACAGCTCTAATATATATATATATATATATATATACACACACACACACACACACACACATCTGGGGAACATCTCTTTATCTCTTTAGTGGTGCTTCAGCACCCCGAAAAATGGTCTCGACCTCGCTCATCAGCAGGCTCTGGAGAATCCTGATATCGACCCTGAACATTTGAATTTGGATGGAATAATCTAAAACAAGCATGTTAGTGACCCTCAAAGATCAAAGTTGTCCACACCTGAGCTGTACAAATCTACGTGTTACAATCTCTGTATATTGCAGATATTCCTTAACTTCTGCATTCAGTCATCCAACGGGTATATGAGTGAAAACTTGCCGCCGTTGACAGAGAGCAATGATGAATTGAATATTCAGGCCTTGTGTTTAATGAAAGAGAAATGCAGGGCTTATGGGTGGACCCTGGTACACAACCGCAAAGCAGTGGACTGTGGAGCACAGCTGTAAAAGCTGCACTGCGTGGCAGGTATAAATCAATGCCAAAGCTTGGTCTTATTTCATCTTATGCGTGTTTTAATAATTTTTCCTTCTGATCAATGCTGTTTGAATGGGGCCATCAGGCGCAACTGTGGAAATTTACAAGCTCTCTTTCTCCTGCTTGTGTTTCCAAGTGGGCATTTTATGAGGCAGTGCAGAGTAGGGCAGTAAATCGTTGGTTCTACTTTGGCAAAATGAAATCTCCTGATGCTGCTCTTCACACACATATTTGTTTGTCTCACCATGGTGCTTCCACAAATTGAACTTCTATCAGCTCTGCCAAGAGAACGTTCGATTCGCTTTATTTTAATAGTGTCTGGAAGGTGCTATAAAAGTGACGTGTCAAGATCCGATACTTGACGGTAAAGTGGAAGGTAGGAAAATTTTTGAGCTGGATTTGGAAAACTCGTTGAAAAATGTATATACTTGACTATTCTTGAAGTAAATAAATTAATCACTAAAAATATCATGGTGTTCTGATGATGACGATTCCAAATTCTGCTTCTAGTATTATCAGGGTCGGGCATCGATAACCAAGAATCAAGTCGCACATTACGGTTCTCCTGAAATCGTTCAGATTTTTAAATCCATCCAACCACCTTTCGATCCACTTATCCTCACACGGGTCATGGGGGTGTGCTAGAACCTATCACAGCTGTCTTTGGGCAGCAGGCGGGGGACACCCTGAACTGGTTGACAGCCAATCACAGGGCATACGAAGACGAACAACCATCTGCGCTCACTTTCACAGAGGGACAATTCATATCTGGAGAAAATCCACGCAGGCATGGGAAGAACATGCAAACTTCACACAGGAAGGCCGGAGCCGGAATTGAACCCCTGCACTTCTACACTGTGAGGTCGACACCAGTCGACCACCGGGCCGCCCAGATTTTAAAGTGTCCCATTCGCCATAACTGCAAAGTGAGTGCACGGCAGATTGACCGGGGCCTCTCCCTGCTGATCTCTCCTCTTCCCGGGTGGCCCCACCGCCCGGCCTGGCAAGGGCGGCCGGCGACAGCTCTGGAGGCGCACCAGCACCTCTCGCAAAAATCTGATTTCATGTGCTTTTACGTTTCATTGTTTATTTTTTATAATAATCATTTAACTGAATCAATGCATATTAATAAAAATAATCAACTACTGACATTTTCACCCATTTGCACGAAGAGGATATCCTCATCAACAGGCTTGATTACAATGAATCACTACAAATATAAAGCATACTCAAAGTTCTGTAAACTACTTAATTTAGTGCTTCCTCTTTCCAGTATGTTGGTGTTAATTGTGGTGAGAGTGGCAAAGGCACCCGACACTTGACGGATACCTAATTTTTGTCTTCCGCATCACACGCTTTAATTTGTTATCGACACAGGTTTCATTCATCACAGACTTCACAACTAAAGTCATGCAGAAGCTGGAGAAGTGATGGCTTCTTGAAACACCATTTTTTTCAACTCACTTTTCATTCTGACACTGTGTGTGATGTATTTAATTTCACATTCAACATTTGACATGTTCACATGCTGGGCCACGCCAGCCCTTCAAATTCTGTTAGATGTTCTACGACCCTGCTTTCAGCAAAAAGCAGGCCACCCAAATTGGAGTCGTTGATTGAGTGCAGGATTCACTTTCTCCTTATCAGGGATTTATACTTAGGACGTCACCGAATACTGTACTTTGATTCAGTTATGTCAGGCCGACATTTGAAACAACATTGGACATTGAGTTTAACTGTCATTGCATTCAATAACTATTTTTTTCTTTCTGTGTGTGTGTGTGTGTGTGTGTGTGTGTGTGTGTGTGTAGAATGCAACTGTGGCCATTTGAGACGGCCGGTGCCTCAATTTAATCTTACAAAAACTCTAAATTGAAACATTTGACTCTTTGTCATATAATTTAGTAATACTAAGAAAAAAATACATGTCAGTAATACATAATCTCAAGGAAGCTGTGTGACGTTTAGTTTGTAATCAACAGTCAGGTGTTCTGCAAACACAAAGACGAGCAGAAGCACAAACGTGATTGATCTGATAGCTGTCATTGTTTCTATTTTGGGACGTAAGAGCTACAATAATGCACACATGCACACTCAACCACACAAAGACACCCGCCTTGGGGAGGGGGGGGGGGCTAGACCTTTAAACTGACACCTGTCAGTCATGCCAGCATGCTGCACAGATAGTAGCTGGTGAGACACACAGCGTGAGACAAAAGAAGACAGAGGGAGAAGCTTGCAAGATGAAAAAGGAGGTGGAGGAGGTGATGATGAAGAGGAGAAGAGGAAGCAAGACTTTGGAAGCTTATTAGAGACGCTGTGAGATGAGAGAAGTGCAGCTTGGCGTTTTGGCACATCACCATCTTTTTGATTTGTTAGCTTGTGTTTATGATGTTTCTCTGTCTGCCTCAGTCAATATCTATTATTAGATTCTCAGATCCTCCCCCTGCTTTTTTGACACTCTTGTAGCTCCTGCTTCACACTTACACATATGAGCGAGATTCATACCCACACGTACCTGGAGCCAGGGAAAATGAAACAGTCATTTTATTTAGGCCTGCGGGAGTCAAATCATACTTCTGAGCACTTTGAGGTGCCATCAGTGTCAGATGTTATGTTTGGACCAAGATGTAGGAGTAGAGGTCGGGTGTTTCTCATTTCTCAAAGCAACTAAGTAGCTTAGCAAGTGGCTTTATCAGACACACTCGCGCACACGCCGCTCACTTTTATCTGGCTTCCTGTTTGCCTTTGATCCCTCCAGTGGTCAGGCCCAAAGCCACGAGCAACTGGACCTGAGTACACTGAGTGTACATGTAAAAAGTGAACACAGAGAACAAAACAAGTGGGCATTAGTTTGTCGCTTGTTCCTCTAAGTGGCTGCGCGCGCGCACATGAAAACACGCACGCACACACGAACGCACACACACACTTGGCTAAATATAGCAGCAATGATGATTTAAACAGTATCAGAAAACCGTGAGCCATGTGACCCCTAATTAGAATGGAACATTGGCCAACATATTTTTCCATTGCCAAATGAAAAATTGCATGAGGCTCTAGCCAACACAAATTTATGAACACTTTGCTCACAGATGCATACAGATCACACGGCACTGTGATGTCACTGATGTGGTCACCTTGCCCACAGGGACAGACAAAGTTCACTGTCGTCATAGAAAGTTCCAGAGTCAGTTGCTACATAGCAACAGTAAGGTCTGGATATCGATTGTATTTGATTCACAAGGGCTCACTTTGATTCACAATTAATTTTGATTGATTTTCAATTCAGTTCAGGATTTCCAATTTTACTTTCATGTGGACGACATTGAGCCCAATTAATCATGCATGTTAATTAATCATGCATGTTTTATTGAACGTGGCCTGCTCAAAATAAATAAAAATTTTAATCAATTCAAATCACAGGGCAAACTATGTAAATAGAGTGACAAAAACACTGCAAACTCATGATATAAAAATATCAATTTAAGGTTTTATGAATCGATATCAGGCTATGCAAAGGAAACTCGAACCAAATTGATGAATCTTTTTTTTTAAACCCAGTCGTAGTTACAGTTAAATTACTGATGGTTCGCTCCCTTTTAGAAATAACATAATTATATTTTTGCCCTGCTCTCAGCAGTGCTGTGGCTGAGAATGTGTGTCCATACAGCAGGGGTTGGGAACCTATGGCTAGCGAGCCATATATGGCTCTTTTTATGATTGCAACTGGCTTGCAGATAAAACAAAATATTCTCGCTTGTTTAATCCATCGATTGATTTTTTACTGCTCATTTCCGGTTCAGAGCTGCAGTTGGCTCCAGGAGCAATTTTGATTGGATAATACTGGCCTATGTTGGCCGCTGCTGCGGAAACCGGTAAACGCCCTCTTTTGAATCAACCCGCTCGGTCATTAGCTCAAAGCTAATCCTAAATGAATAAGATGGCGAAAAAAAAAAAAAAAGATGACGACTATGGAAGACTTCAGGACGAATGAACCAAAGGATTCGCCTGTAGTGTGTCTGATTTGCAATGACAAAATACCATTGATGAAACTGTCGAATGTAAAGCCCCTGTCACACCTTGACGATTTAGCCAGCGTATGCCGACGTATGAAAAATTTGGCAAATACGCTGGCGTACATCGAATAAGTTATGGGTAAGTTTTGTATACGTAACAGCACGCTGGAGCACGTTGGTATACGTCGAAGTACGTCGAGGTCGTCGAAAAATTTTATGCATGCTAAAAATTTCTCGACGTATGTCAGCGTATGGCTATACGTCCCGTATACGCAGGCCATAAGTAATAGGTAGGTTAATGCGATCGTTGCACACATTCAAACACGTTAAGTGTAGGTTACTCATAAGTCCAAATACGTCGAGATAATGTCTAGCGTACCCAAAACTTATGAGTAACGTGCTTTGAACGGATGTATAACTTATATCGAACTTATCTCCTACGCATATTGACGTATGTAGACGTATTTAACATGTTCCAGACGACCACAGAACTTACTGAACGTGTTTCTAACGTACAGCTGCCGTATAATGGCGTATTGGTAGCGTTTAGGGGAATTGGGATATAAAAATGGGGTTCACAGGAGAAACCCGTCAGTACTCCTCTAGATTTCATGGTGAGCAGATGTTCATACCATCCGAGAGATGGAGGATCCAGCAAGGCTGAGACGGGAATACCTACTAGCTGTTCTCCAACATCCGTGCCTTCCGGAACTTGCGCTTGGACATGCTGACCAGGCTGTCACGCACGTAGTTGGCGAAGGCTGCAGTGGCTGTGATGGGCTGAGGCTGTGCGAGACCTTTGATGAGCTCCCCAGACTTTTCCTTGGCATGACGCTGATGTTGTTTGGTTTATTAATGACACAAGTCATAATGGCGTTTGATTGATGCTTTAATAGCGTGAATAGCAACTCACAGTAACGATGGCAAGCCGCACCTTGCCTCTTGGGTTATACCATTTTAACTAGACCGGGGATAGTCCCCAAACAGATATTGGTACTGCAATGTCTAGTGCAGTTATGATTTGAAACGTCGAGCGGCAGCCTTTTTATAGACTACGACACGTGATCGTCGGCAATACGCTGTTGCACGCTATGCATAAGTTAGACTATCGTTGGGCATAAGTTGTGTACGCCGGCAACAGGCTAGGCATTCGTTGGAATAGGTTATCTATAAGTTATCGAAACGTTCTATATAATTTACTGATACGTTATGTATACGTCCCACTCGTTATGAATACGCTATGTATACGCCCAAAATTGAAAAAAAATTCGATAATTCAGCGTATGCCAGCGTTTTAGGGAAATTCTGATACGTTGGCATACGCTGGCTGAATCGTCAAGGTGTGACAGGGCCATAAAGCGGCACTTTGACACGCGCCATGTTACGTTCGCATCAAAATATCCTGCGAGAGACAGCAGAAAGGAAGCGTGCAAGCTACTGAACAGGGTGCAAGCTAGCCATCAGCAATTCCACGTATGGACCCGGTAAGCTGACTATAATTCCGCTAGTTTTGCTGGATTTTTAACAATCGTGAGGAACAGAAAACCATTCACATTAAGTTAGTATTATCACAAAATTAATTAAAAGAATACATTCAGAGTCTTATTATACTGACATTTTGTTGAATTCACTTTTAAAATATAAAAATATTATATGGCTCTCACTGAAATACATTTCCAAATATTTTGCTTTTATGGCTCTTCTACTCAAAAAGGTTCCCGACCCCTGCCATACAGTATTTATACTATATACTATGCTTCCTCCCACCCCCCATTTTTTTCAATCTATCAGCATTACATGATTTCTTATTTGACTATGGGAAATTAATTGATTCAGAACTATTTACATTTGCATCACGATGCATCACAGAATCAATTATTTCTTCCATCCCTACTTTTGAAGTACAACAACAACAAAAAAATCATCACGATAAAACACACTCACATCATAAGGCCAGCAGAGAT
Organism: Hippocampus mohnikei; assembly: GCA_026261675.1. Lineage (NCBI taxonomy): Eukaryota > Metazoa > Chordata > Actinopteri > Syngnathiformes > Syngnathidae > Hippocampus > Hippocampus mohnikei. The sequence continues at coordinate 18,041,627 of JAKGUB010000557.1, read as the reverse complement.
AATCATAATTTACTGCCATATTAAAAGCCTAATTTTAAAAAGCCTCAAAGGGCTTACAGAGAGTGAGCGCGTGGGCAGCGTCTGCAGCAGATATTGTGGTTGTGAGATTAGTTTGGTAATTAACCACAAACCAATTATCAGATATTGGGATGAGAGGTGCATCTCAGGTAAAGTGTTTCATGGTGTGCTGAATGGGTGTTGAGCAGTTTGATGGGTTGACACACGTCTCAGATTTTGAGGCCCGACAGTCAGACAGAAGTTTAAGCACATCTGTTCAAGCGGCTGATGAAAATGTAATTAATTAGGTTGTTGTTTGTTTCTTCAATCCACTTTTCATTAACCTCTGTTGACACGTGAGAATCTCACGTGGCGGTTTATGACTTCTTCAGGATTAACAAGGAAATTGGATCCTTGCAATAAACAACGTTGCTGGAAGTATACACGATTCCCTCTGGGAACCTTTCAAACTCAAACTGCTGGGAAGCAACACTTCAGAAACGCTCAATTTAGTTTTCTTCTAAAAATACAAAATTATGTTTTGGCTGACAAAAATGTGAGCTGTGAGCTCTCAGCAAATCTGAGGGTGAAGACGAAGGGTAATGCAATGCAACAGAAATAGACTCAACTTACAAATCCAATCCACTATATCATATGGAGGCTGCACTTGGCGAAAAGCAAAATCATGATTGAAACAAAGCTCATCAACACAGTTCCACCATTCCGCCTAACGTGAACCGTTCAATCCAGCAGCACAAATAGTGCCCGTCCTGATACTGCTTTACATGAAAATCTGCAAAACGCCAACCCCATTGCATGATATCAGATTTGAGAGTTGTAACAATGCGAAACAAAACACAATAATTGGAGTGTGACGGCTCAGAGCTTCAAAGGCAGAGCCGCAATGGTTGAATAGGTTCTATAACGTGTCCCGGTACGCTACTCACGAGATACAGATGGTTCATGTGGTACATCTGATAGCATTCCAGTGTAATGCAACAATCACACCATGTGGCTACATGATGCCTGTGTGTTGAATAAAAAATGTTCTTGCTGCATTGTTGGCTGGCCTGTGAAATTGAATGAGGTTATTGCAGAAGCTTGATTTAAAAAAAAAAAAAAAATACATCAAACATAGTCCCTACAATCTTATGCACAGGAGTGTGCCAACGGTTTAGGCATTCAGGCATCCTTGTTGTTTTAGATGCATATATTTCCACAGCTGTCATTTCTCGAAAAAAATTTGACCACTGTCTCTACTTTCAGATTTATGCATAAAATGTGTTACGGATTGTGACAAAACTTTGTTTGTGGCAGAACGTTTTGGTGAGGGTCTTAACCATGCTCCACATTTTCAATGTGTTCATAGTTAAGCCTTTGGATGAGATATGCACTCCACAAGTGATAACAGAGTTCATGTAGTATATTGTCAGTGTAGAAATAGTAAAGCAAGACATCGAATAAAGCCCATGAGGAATACAAGGTGTACAGCAGTGCAGTTCTACATCATGCTAAAAAGTTGTGGTGGAACTTTCATCGGTCCATTTTTCTTTAATGCTCACCCTATAATATATATGGGCATCCATTAAATAGTTGAACTATTTAATGGATGCCCATGTGACAATATCTGGATCCGCCGTCTGAACTGGTTTCAACTAATGTGTGTGCCAGGTGTATCATATAGACAAAGCAAGATGCAGAGCCAGGAAAAAGGACAGGCTCACATGACTTCTCGACTTTTGTGCCAGAGGCCTAATCTAACAGTACAAAGCAACAATAAACATGTTGGAATCAATACTTCCTTCTCCGACATTGTTGAAATAATTTTTATTGTTGTCATTGTAGAATTGTTAAATAAAACGATTTTGGATTGTGTTTAATGAACCCTTATGAATTGCTTGATAAAAGAGTCGAGTTTATATGTGACATAATGATGCTTGTTTTGTTCGCTAAGTGTCATCTTGTCGTTGGGCATAATTCCTTTAATTGTTATTCAAGTGTGCTTTCATCAGGTTCTAAATATGATGGTGTCTGCATGTTAACTCGTCAGCCCCTCAAGGAGTCCTACCAGATTCGTCGTCCGACTTGTTGTCATTCTCAGAGTCGGTGAGGGTCAGAGCAGAGTTTTCGTGGCTGGACACTCCGGAGCTGCGACGTGACTTCACCCTTCCTCCTCCAGCCCAAAGCTGGATGGCTCTGTCTGGTGACAGGGGGCCATCCGGATCAGAGTCTGCATCGGAGCCAGCGCTGAGGGAATAACCCCTTTGGAGGAGGCCCAGTTCAGGACAGTAGGGGACAGCGGCGGGATGAGGAGCAGGTGTTTGATCGCACACTCCCAGTTCAGCCAGGGTAAAGTTCCCTCCTACGAGCGAGACACAGCAGTTACACAGGTGGAGTGAAGGAATGAGGTGGCTAAGTGCAGTAAAAGTGGTAAATGGAGCCATTTACACGAGTGCTGACACAAACAAACACGCCAACTGGCATACAAATCTACAACCACACGCAGAGAGGCAAACTAATTATAAAACTATGGAGGAGGTGGCTGAGAATTGCAATTGTTGATGCACTCAGGAGAGGAGAGATGACACAGCATGACACAGCGGCTACACTACAAAGAGCTGCTGGAAGGAAAAGCGTTTGAGGTGGTCTGCAGGCTTGTTGTGAGCATCTTCGATAGCGTTGGTCCATCACTTTGTGTCTCCTCATTTGCACTCAAAAGTCGTTGATCAAAGTGTTGTATGAACGGACCTTCTGGTCAAAACATCTCATCTGGAAATTTCTGCATGCGGCATCCGAAGGTTAAGCGAACAAAATGCGGTCTGAAGCAACACCAGCATTGCTTCAGACTATCCCCCACCTCACCCGCCCATTTGAGACAAACTGACTTGTCTCACCTCAAATAAATATAGAAAATTATCCAAATTAAAGCACATCAAAGGAGATCAATAGCAAAGCATTGCAGCCCAATTAAATCCAAGCTGAAGAAAAAGCAATTATGGGAAAAAGGCATGCTCAACCAACTTATCCTTTATAGTAATTAAAAGAGTATTGTGGATGCAATCGCTCACGATCAGCTGTTGGGGTAGAGGGATCGGGGGAAAGACAGTTGTGTTTCACTTCATTAGCAGATTGTGAGGAAGGCGAAGGGGAAGGGGGATGAGACTGGCGACAAGGAACTGTCACGGTGGTGGCATTCTATATGAATGGGCGCGCTGAGAATCACACAGCTGCGTGACTCGGTCAACTGTGACTCATCAGGAGCAATCAGAGGGAGAAGAATTAAAGTGATGAAAGTCATCTGCTTGATCTCCTCGTCTGCTCTTTAAAAGCTTGGGGGGTTGGGGGAGGGGGGGTCTGAAAAAGTGAGCAGATGCGTGGAGGGGAAACGCCTCTCGGGAAAGTTGGAGTGGTAAAAGGAAGTTATTTCTATACACAGCCACAGTGAAAAAAAATTACACGTCTACATCTAGCGAAAACTTGCTAAGCTTCTAACCGACGGTACAGAACCAAACCATACAGACATCAATGAATATTACCAGCTGCCTTCTTCTTCGGTGTCTTCCTCCCACTTCAAAAAATTAAAAAAATGTACGGTATATATATAAGACAATGCAATACATATTTATTTACATAGCGCTTGCACAACAGCTACAACAGTAACAAAGTGCTTTACAGAATATTTAACATGAAACAAGAGCACAACACGTAACATAAAACATCGACAATAACATCGACAATTCATAACGATTCCTACATACGCCTTGTTGTTCGAAGCGGTTATCGATGAAAGAACATAACAGCGAAAGAAAGCGACTGGTGAATTTAATACAACTACGGAACTCTAAAATCGATTTCTACTACAATGCTATTCTCTAAGCACAAGCTCTTTATCCTCCTTGTCCTTGTTGCTGTTATCATACCTGAGATGAAGTATCGAAGGACGGGAGAAAATTCCAGGAGGCCTGGGAGAGTAAAGCAGACGAAGAACCCACTGTGAGGAATGTAACGTTGTACCATGAAAAACAATTCTACAACTACTTTTGTTTTCAACCACCAAGCTAGGATGACCGTAGCCACATGACAAAGAAAGAAAAGATTTTCTCTCCGCTTTACACGGTGAATTCTACCGCACATTATCTGCTTGCGACATCACACGGGCTGTCAATCCAGGCAATTAACATCCCACAAACAGTGATTACACATGAAACATCCAATCACTCTGTAATCCCAGGAGTGGACGGCCTAGTCCTGCGCTCGAGCAATCTACATGAAGTCAAAAAAAGATGGATTGACCCGAGAGTCTGCAGCAGACATGAAAATCTATCTCAGTTAGTTCATAACTCGAAACCCAATAACATGTTTTGTTACTTGATATTATGACAAATGTGGAGGGGGCAATGTGCCACATTTTAATCCGATCAATGTCCTTCTCATTGACGCCATATTTCAATTGTGTATAGCATATGATATTGTTTAGCACCCGTGGGCCACAGTATCAGGTAGACCAGCACAAAGAAGGAAAGGAGGAGACATATAAAAGCAATGCCAACGCAGCCAATTCAGGTCGTCAAAAATCTTACCAACTCTACGTATTGTAATATCTGTTTCTTGTATTTGTGTGACGTCATAGAAAGGGGAGGGGCCAGGTTGGGGGGAATATTGGCTCCGGTAGTTAGTCTGAGTGTGGAGCGCATGAGCGTGAGTTGTGGCTAACAGCAACTCCTTTGAATTCATGTGTTTATTGCCTATTTTGTTAATTAAAAAGCGACGAATTGTATCAGCGACTGCGTGCGTCCTTCTCTCCATTATTGAAGGGCATTACAGTATAAACAACAACCTCATCATGAAACACATTGTTCAATAGATACTGCACCTTTCTGGCAACGTCAATCAAACTGAATGTGAATCTTCTGCAAAGGTGGATTTTTGTTGTTGTTGTAAGTAGTTGTAATTGTAAATAACTGTGCAAGCCTATGTAATGTGGTCAGTGAGTTTATTTGCATGCTCTCTTGGAGGTATTTTTCATTATGTTTATGTTGCTCCTGTGCTTTGTCCACTGGCCATTGAACATCAATGTTTGAATTGCACGTGCCTCTACAGTTACAGTAGATAATTAATAAACTATTGGTGTAAATGTAAAGATTACAGTAGGAAAAGTAATGACTGCACAACATTTCCAAAAGAGTGATAATTTGCAATAAAGACAACGTCACAACATCTATTTTTATTATGATTCATTATTATTTGTGGTGACTACAAATAAATGAATTTCATAAATGGCATGTTTATTTTTTTCATGTCTTTTGACACAAGGAATTGTTGCGTGACCGGAAGCCACAGAGGGCCCCCATAAAGTGTTGCCTCTCATCATTTGGGGTTCAAGCTTCACAGATCATATATAAGTTACACAAGTGTATTAGGTTGATATTCTGCTGTAGTTTGCACTCATCCATTACGCTAAATGTACTTCCCCTGATAAAAGTCATTATGGAAGAGCGTGGTGGCAAATGTGTGTAATTTGCTGTCTCTGTGTGCGTGCGTGTGTCCACATGTAATTGTTTGTGAGTAGGCACTCTTGTGGGATCGTACTGCCTGTCATTAAAAAATAATTTGTGCTTGTTAGCAGTTTGACAGGCAAAGTCTGTTTGCAGTAACTTTATGCCGGTTGTTGTCCTCTCATTCCAACCTTCCATCCATTATCTGAAACCGCTTAATGTTTATGAGGGTTGCAGGGTGTGCTGGAGCCTATCCCAGCTGTCTTTGGGCAGTAGGCGGGGGACACCCGGAACTGGTTGCCAGCCAATGGCACGCCACACATAGACAACTATTTGCATTCACAATCACACCTAAGGACAACTTAGAGTGTTTCGTTAACCTTCCACGCATGTTTTTGGAATGTGGGAGGAAACCGGAGGACCCTCAGAAAACGCTCACAGGCACAGGGAGAACGTGGTCATAAAAGGTGCCTAAAAAAAATAAGCCAAGAGTAGTTGACATTATGTTTTTTTAAAAAGAGTTCCTCTTTTCTAAGAAAATGCCTGTTTTTTAGATCATTTTGGGCCATTTTTACTGGTAGCCAGATGGCCCATTTTACCAACAGTTCACATCTCGAACGAAACTCGAAAGTCCGTCAGTCTATCACTGACAGATGCCCGTTTTGCTGATGAGTTACAGGAAACTTTAAAAATAAGGACGTTTTCAGTGAATTTTCATCCATGAGTGTATGTGTGTGTGTGTCTGTAAAGTACTTTGGACAAGTAGCATATGATGAAGATACACTCATATATATTGTGCACCGCATTTACCATTTTAATCAAATTGGACTTTTCATTTTGTGGACTACGACATTTTTTTTTGTTTTGTTTTGTTTTTTCAGGGGACTGACAATAGACTCACTGGCAGATCGGTGAAATTCACTGCCGGAAGCAACGGTGGATGTGCGGTTAAAAGAACATGATGGGCGGACTGACTGATGATTACAGTTTGGTTTGACTTGAAATAATGACAGATTGACGTTGATGGATCGTGCCCAATCAACTGACGAATGACGAATGGGCAACATTTTTAAATTGCCCACCTCTGGTCGTATTTACTATGCATGTTAGGAGGACACTCACTTATGAGCCGACTCCAACCGGGAGTCATTTAGTCATGAAAACGCATTTTACAGCTTCATTGATAAATAATGCCATTCAAATACCAACAGTAAACAAACACTTATCTCATTGCTAACTTGTCTTGTCTAACAGCATAATCTTTGAGGTGAGGACAAAATGACTGTTTTTGATCTAAAAGAGGACGGAAGCCATTGAATGTGCCTGCTTCTGATGCCATTGACGCTTCACTTGCATGTTGACATTCTTCGTTTGCGCTCTTGATGGATCCAGTTACTCGATGCTCTACGCTCATTAAAGACTGCGGATAGAACTCACATACGCGCGCATACACTTAAATCTTATGATCACAATTCAGCCTCTGTCAGACTGCGGTCTGTCTCAAGGAAATGTTTATGTAAATTGCTATTTCTAAAATGCAGCCTCTTTGTTACCATTATAATAGAATTAGAAAAAAAACAAGACAATGTTTGTTTAAACATGGAAAAAAGGACTCCAGAGACAATTGTGGGAGTTTGAGATCGAGAAAATTAATTCATTTTCATAGGTGCGGTCATTGAATTCATTATGTGTCCAATGTGAAAATGTGCCGGCTGAGTTCAGCCGATACGAAACCGGGGGGGTGTCAGCAGTTAAAAAAAATGTGCGCTGAACCTGTAATGGACAGAGATTCTAAGATGAGGCAGTGAAATCCCTGGTCATGGCCAGCAGCAGCATATAGAGGGATGAGACAGCCAGAGAATGACAGGGACAAACTTTGTGATTCACGACAGGGTATATAATGAAAGCACCCAATCACTGAGGAGGAGAGTAAGAGAATCATTTTGCTTTGACTGGAATACTTATTTTACCCAGAGGGCTCAAGGTCATTGTTATGTGTGAGAAACAATGGTGGATGTGGGAATGTGTTCACCTAATATCATCAAACATCCTCACACAACACAATATGATTACCTCCATACGATAGTGGTTCGAAGGTGAATGTGATTGAACCAAGGCTACTCATAAAAAAGTACCGAACCAAGGCTACTCATAAATAAAATCCAAAGCAACAACAATGGAAAAATATATATTTGGAAAGACAACATAAGAAGATAATGAGGCCTAGTTTTTAACGGCTCAATTCTATATGGCAATTCTAAATTGGTTAAACACTTCCAAGTGCTGCCATATCATTGGGCACAAGAAAAAAAAAGCACGGAGGCGATCTACTTCTCAATATATGGCCTACTTCTTAATATATTGCCATGGTAAGAAGCTAGAACGTTAAAACTTGTTTATTTTTTTTGGGGGGGGGGATACAGAAAATAAAATCTAGTGCAATGAACTACTGCACAGATGTGAGAAATTGAGGTATGTAAGTGGGGGGAGGGGGGAAGCCACAGTAAACAAGTTCATTGACCTGCCTGATGATTAGAAGTACCTGTTTTTGGGTAAATACAAACTATGGTGGATTTCTGGACCTAGATTTGCTACTGTAGCACCCAGAGCTAAGGCACATTAACAGGGAAAGCTAACCCTTAAATATATGCTTTTTGTAATCGTCAAATGTGAGAATAACAGTGATGAAAAATGTCAAATTAACAATAGTGAGTGGTGCTATGCAGAGCTAAGTACAGAAGATACAAGTAGAGCATGTGTGTCAAACTCATTTTTGGAGTGGGCCATATTGTAGTTACGTTTTCCCATTATGACTGAGCATTTTGTGAAACTGTATAAATGTTTGATCATCTCCACATATTACATACTGTATAAAGTGCACAAAAATTGGTGGATAACTAGTTTGGAAATCAGAAGTCAAGAATAATGGTTAGTTCAGCCATTGATTACGTTACTGTAATAAGTACATAATGAGATCATGCTTGTAATCTCTCTTTGTAATGATGGATTAATTCATTCATTCATTTTCCGTTCCGCTTATCCTCACAAGGGTCACGAGGGGTGCTGGAGCCTATCCCAGCCCTCTTCGGGAAGGAGGCCGGGGACACCCTGAATCGGTTGCCAGCCAATTGCAGGGCACACAGAGACGAACAACCGTCCGCGCTCACACTCACACGTCGGGACAATTTTGAGTGTTCAATCAGCCTGCCATGCATGTTTTTTTTTAACGTGGGAGGAAACCGGAGTACCCAGAGAAAACCCACGCAGGCCTTGGGAGAACATGCAAACTCCACACAGGGAGGCCGGAGCTGGAATTGAACCCGACGCGCTAACCACTGGCCCATCATTACAGGCAGCCCGTCACCTGTAATGATTGATTACAAATGACAATTTTAAATTTTGGTTGAGACTTCAGCAAGCATCATAGAAAAGTCGACATGCTTGATTTGCTCTCGCGGGTCACACAAAATGGTATGGCGGGCTAGATTTGGCCCCCGGGCCTTGAGTTTGGCACCTGTGATGTAGAGGAGAAAGGGTAGAAGAGTGGAGACTTCAACAACACCTGTGTCATGCATGTTTATAAATACTTTGTAAGACATACCTGTTTTCATAATACATGTTTTCATAATAAATTGCTTTCAACTCATATAAAAGTAAACAGAGATTTCGCTGGAATCGTAGTTTGACGGCTAGTTAGATGTGTATCCCCTCCCAAGCTTGAGATGATCAAAAATAAAGCTATCATAGTTAGTACTGGACTTGCCAGGTGACCAGAAATGAACCAAATGAATACTAATGTTGTTTGTGCTGTCGGGTACAGCAAATGTCTGTTTGCTGACTTTACATTGTAATGATGTGCGGGTAATAGCTCTCTGTGCTGCCACTAATTGGACCAAATCAGCTCATCCAGACCGCTACAATTGTTTTACCATTCCCAAAACTCATTTGCAATGACTTTAACATAAGGGCCATTCACACGGGCAGATTTATTTCGGACCTACTCCGAAACTGCTCCCCTCAAGCGTTCATACGTGCAACTTTGTTCCGGCGTAGCGCCCGAAAACAGCTTGTTTCGGATCAAATTTAAACCACCTCAGGGAGGTGGTTTAAAAATTTGCTCCAGAACAAATGCTCGTTTGCGAAGCAGCACCGATGCAAATGTGTACGTATGAACGCAACTGGGTTAAATTGGCTCCAGAGCAAATGCTCGCTTGCGGGGGAGTGGCCTCGCTACGCGTCAGAGGAGTCCATCCGGGTACTTGCCAACATGCATTCTGGGTATTTTGCGCTTCAAAACATGGCGGGTCTTTTCTCTCTCTCCTGCGGCGTCTGATTATCGACCACATTGTTGATTTCTCCGGAGAAGAAGCCATTTTGTCACAAAGAAGGAGGGGAAATGGTACTTCCTTTTCCCCGCCTTCTTCTTTCTTTACGCATGCGCATGTTTTACTTCCGCATTCCTGTCGTTTTGTTCCGCAACAGGAACTGCCCGTGTGAAAGCAAGTGGAGCTGCATCAATGCTGCTCTTGTGCTGTTACGCTAAGCGGCTTTGTACGTGTGAACGTTCCACAAAATTTGTTCCGGTGCAAAATTATATCACAACAAAATACTCCGGTGCAGCGCCGAAACAAATCTCCCCGTGTGAACAGGGCTATAGTGTTAGTACCATGTACGATAGAGCTGTCATGTGCAGATAGTTTTGAAAGAATATGTTGGATGCTCTTTATCACAGCTCTGCAGACTCATCAATATGGATGTCGTTATCTGGCGCAGGGTGAAGGAATATACACGATATCAACTTAATTAGGCCTTTAGTTACGTCATAACACAATGGTATGATTTACAGGGGCTATTGTGACTTTGTGACGTGACCCTATGTCAACTCAGAACACCTTATACAGTTCCATTGGTTCTTTTGGTGTAAATGACAAAAATACAATGTGGCATACACAGACTGATAAATGGTCTTATCTGAGACATCATCATGTTTGGACAGACTGTCGCATAATTCACAATTAGGATTATTTTTTTGACTCCTATTGTATAGTGAGTGACATCTAAACAAACATTGTTACAAAGAGATGTAAACAAGTACTGTATATTGAGACATTTTAGGTAAATGTTAATTTCGAGTGCCGATTCAAATCCTTTAGCATAGCATAGAATAACATTTCAATATTTAACATCTTAGCAACATATCCCAATGATGTGTCATGGTCAAATGCTTCTAAAGCTCCTAGGTGGCATCTGATCATTTGGTAGTCATAGAACCCACAGGGGCTCTTGCACCTGCTAACGAGGTGCCTAATATAGGAGCGAGAAATGTCACCAGTCCTTGGTTCGCTCTCCCCCTGCCCAGAGGACAGCAGAATGGTTGGTGCAAGACATGACAGGACATGACAATGTAATACAGTAGGATTCTGTAGGAGGGCTTGTTACTGAATAATGTATTGTTGAGCAAATGAGCAGTGAAACGACTCGCGACTCTTAGCAGGGCACAGACTAACTATTGTTTATTCGTCTGTTAGTCAATTTCTTGATTTATTGCAAAAAATAAGAGATACAGTATTTAGCCAACCAGACTGACTCCGTAGTGGTGGATAAATATCAGAAGACAGGTGTTAAATATAGTAGGCTCGAGTGAAAGTAACATTCAGAAAAAAATGCAAAAATAGCAGGGACGGAAGAAAGGAACGAGAGAAAATATGGATGGTGAAAGGAGCAGAGGTGCCACGAGTGATCGGGGCGCTGCTGGCAGTAGCCCCGAAGCAGGATGGCTGGCTCCAGCAGATACCAGGAACAACATTAGACCCCTCATACACAGAAACACAATTGTGGGAACAACTATCGTCCTGCACAGAACCCTCGAGCTTCCCTGTGGTAAGACCCGAGCTTGAAGGAGAATAACTTGTAAAAATAACACCCGGATGTGTGAACTGACCAAAAATATAAATTTGTGAAATAATACTTGAATTAATAAATTAATACTTGAATTAATACATTTTTAAAAATATATGTAAAGAACATTGATATATAAATGTATCAATGTATCAAAAATCACACACACACACATATTCAGTACATATATATATATATATATATATATATATATATATATATATATATATATATATATATATATATATATATATATATATATATATATAAGGCAGGCGGATTAATTTCCGCTTTGCCATCTTTGGATTTTTGTATGGTGATTAAAAAAAAACAATCAAGTAATAATGTAACAGTAGCTATGGATGATAAGGAGAAAAAAATATATATATATATATTTTTTTTTTTCTTCTCCTTATCCTCTCCTCTCTCTCTCTCTCTCTCTCTCTCTCTCTATATATATATATATATAGCAGGTATAGCTATGGATGATAAGGAGAAAAAAAAATATATATATATATATATATATATATAGAGAGAGAGAGAGAGAGAGAGAGAGAGAGAGAGAGAGAGATAAGGAGAAGAAAAAAATATATATATATATATATATATTTTTTCTCCTTATCATCCATAGCTACTGTTACATTATCTCTCTCTCTCTCTCTCTCTCTCTCTCTCTCTCTCTCTCTCTCTCTCTCTCTATATATATATATATATATATATATATATATATATTGCATATATATATATATATATATATATATATATATATATATATATATAGAGAGAGAGAGAGAGAGAGAGAGAGAGAGAGAGAGAGAGAGATAATGTAACAGTAGCTATGGATGATAAGGAGAAAAAAAAATATATATATATATATATATATTTTTTTCTTCTCCTATCTCTCTCTCTCTCTCTCTCTCTCTCTCTCTCTCTCTCTCTCTCTCTATATATATATATATATATATATATTTTTTCTCTCTATATATATATATATATATATATATATATATATATATATATATATATATATATATAGAGAGAGAGAGAGAGAGAGAGAGAGAGAGAGAGAGAGAGAGTTATGGTGTGAATCACTTCTCTGCCTATATGTGCGCTGCAACTGACTGGAGACCAGTTAGGATGGAGTCTGCCTTTTGACCAAAGTCAGCTGGAATAGGCTTCAAGCATCCTGCAACCCTCAATAGCAGGAGTAGAAATGAAATGAATGTATCTCTGTACTCCCTTTTATGTAATGTCAATATCCAATAACATACATCTTTATTTATCCATCCACCATTATCTGAGCCGCATATTCTGACAAGGGTCCCTGGTGTGCTGGAGCCTATCGCAAGTGTCTTCGGGCAGTAGACGGACTACACCCTGAACTGGTTGCCAGCCTTCATGTGTGATCATAGCATTCCCCTTATGATACATCACTGATTCATATTGGTTTAGCAAACACAATTATGGGCTGAAGTGATCTTCGGTAAAACAAATCCGAAAAGTAATGTGGAGTATTTCTCCTTGAGTCAAGAGGATCCAGCAGCAGCAAAATCAACAGTGAAATGTGACAGAAGGTAACATCAGCCGGGCAGCAAATCATTGGCATAGGTATAATTTTTGTGACTGAGGCAAGGGTATAACGAGTATCAAAAGTGACTTATGCATAAGAAATGTGACATATATCCAAACACAAACACATACGCATACACAAAATCTGTGGCAGGGGAACAACTTTAATTATAGCATTGGAGACAAGTGAGTCAGCCGAGGGGTGTTGGGTTGGAAGCACTTGATAACAGTGACATTTACGATCTGCCTCATTTATCAAAGGCTGCCAAAGCAGAGTCAAAGAGGGTCATTACACAGTAAACATAGATTAACTCAATCACGTAATCAGCATAGTTTGATAATAATTTATTTCAACTCTTAGAAAGTCACAAATTAGTGAGCCTTCCGTCATTTGTCTTGTGTCTACCTCATATTTGCATCAGCGTGTACTTGTAGTTTTCGAAGTTAATGTCATTAGCATGATGGTTTTGTTACTCAATAATTGATTGGGTTTACCTTGAAATCTGCAATTAACATCAGTTGAAATGTATGACAGAGAGACCAGAGTTGTTTGCTGCTCAGGCAGTTATACGCAAACTGCTGTGTTTTAATTTTAAGATCATCCTCCGTCCATGTACTGCAGTGTATGCAAGTCAATTCCACGTGCATACTGGATAAATACAAATAAGTGCATGTACAGTATGCAATACAGGATGGTTCTCCTCTGACAGTAGAGAAGAATATAATCTGCCACCCATATCCCCAAAGCTGGTTAAGAAAAAAACAAAAGACAGACTGTCAAATTATGAAACACAATTAAAAATCGATAGCAGATTGGTGAAATGTGGTTGATGAAACTTTCGGATTTTGGGCGATGTGACCTCATTTACCAGTCCAGTCAACCGTCAAAGGACATTTATTGTCTTTCCATTGTCCACATTAAGTCTGTCAAGATAATTCATGTGCACTACTTGTCACATCACCTGCAGTGGTCTGGTGCCAAAGAATTGATGCGACAAACACTGCAGTTTGTTGATTGGTAAGCAGATATTCTTCACACACCTCTATCCATATCTGAATAGAAATAATGCAAACAGGAACACCTGAAACCAAAAAATCATGCATTTAAACAAAACTTTTTTTCGCGTATTATGCAGCCGCATGCTAGGAAGGAATAACAAAAGGAACTTTTTTTGAGTGATGCCTTGTACTGCTCAACAGTATGTTGAATTCAGACACAGACGCTATGATGCTGGTTCTTGGGGTATTCATTCATTCGTTCATTCATTCGCCTAACCGCTCATCACACAATTATCACCATCCTACCTGTACCTCTTGCAAGCAAGATTAGCGTTCCAAACCGTATCGATTTTGTGGGAAAACAGTTTGAAGAAGGTCATTTGTACCATATCCTGTCTATCAAAGAACATATGCAGACATCGTGTATAGGAGTTAAATGAGCACCAGGAAACTTTTAGTGACTTCTGTGCTTTATGGCTGTAGCTACGGTACACTTTAGAGCTTCAGCAGCTGGCAGAGGCACCAAATGCCGGCGAGAAGACAAAGAGGGAAGAGGGGATGAATTGTAGATAATCTTTTCTCCATTTATTTTTAATAGCGTGCAGCTGCGTTGTATTCTATTTGAGCATCAGTTGTCTGGTTGGTCTCCACGGACACACAAAAACATCAACTTGAGTGAATGCAAATTGATTTCATATTCAATTCAAATTCTATATTCACGACTTGTAGATAAACACATATGGCTATTTGGTGTCGACAGAGAGATAAGCCACTATACGGTGTCGACAGACAGATAAGCCAGATCAAAGTTGGCATTCTTCACTAGAGGTGGGCACTCCATCAGTACTGACGAAATGTCACCGACCGATGCCCGTTTTGATGACGAATGATGACTGACGCATGTGAGTTTTCATCCGTCCATGGAATCAGCACTAACCGGGTCAAGTAACGACAAACCCCTCACTCCGTCACTGACGGATGGTCAGAGTTTGATGGAGTGACAATGACAGAAGGTGACCATGCTGCCGATGAATGACAAATGACAAATTCTAAATTTCTAGAATACAGCTGTTCAACTCACTCTTAAGAAGTGCTTAATAAAGTAGTCAAAGGCTTAATCACGAATGACGAGGTAGTGTTAACAAGGAGCGGTAGCTATTGTTGCTTTGGCGGGATTCTTCTAAATGCAAAGAGTTCAGACAACGGGCTTTAGTTTTTGCCTGTCATCATGCCAGTGACATAAATGATGCCTGGGCAACAAGGAGAGAGATATAAAACAATCCTGAAAGTAAGCTGGAGAATACAGCACATAAATGGTCAGAGAAAAGCAACGTATGCTGCCTGACATCCTCAAACCGTTTAAAACATACTGTTTGTGTGTGTACCATTAAAAAGTAAATTAAACAATCAGGATCCAATCATCCAGGTTGACTGTTTCTACAATGTTACTGTAACCAATATTTTGAAATACTAGTTTTACATTTGATGGAAATAATTAGGATTGTGCAAACTCCATTCTTCACTTGACGAGGAGGAGGTGAGAATGATTCCCTTTTGTCAAGCGAATCATGACTTCTAATGGCCCTGTCACACCTTGACGATTCAGCCAGCGTATGCCGACGTATCAGAATTTCCCAAAAACGCTGGCATACACTGAATTATCGAATCTTTTTTCAATTTTGGGCGTATACATAGCGTATTCATAACGAGTTGGACGTATACATAACGTATCAGTAAATTATATAGAATGTTTCGATAACTTATAGATAACTTATTCCAACGAATGCCTAGCGTGTTGCCGGCGTACACAACTTATGCCCAACGATAGTCTAACTTATGCATAGCGTGCAACAGCGTATTGCCGACGATCACGTGTCGTAGTCTATAAAAAGGCTGCCGCTCGACGTTTCAAATCATGACTGCACTAGACATTGCAGTACCAACATCTGTTTGGGGACTATCCCCCCCCCCCCGGTCTAGTTAAAATGGTATAACCCAAGAGGCAAGGTGCGGCTTGCCATCGTTACTGTGAGTTGCTATTCACGCTATTAAAGCAGCAATCAAACGCCATTATGACTTGTGTCATTAATAAACCAAACAACATCAGCGTCATGCCAAAGAAAAGTCTGGGGAGCTCATCAAAGGTCTCGCACAGCCTCAGCCCATCACAGCCACTGCAGCCTTCGCCAACTACGTGGAGTACTGACGGGTTCCTCCTGTGAAGCCCATTTTTATATCCCAATTCCCCTAAACGCTACCAATACGCCATTATACGGCAGCTGTACGTTAGAAACACGTTCAGTAAGTTCTGTGGTAGTCCGGAACATGTTAAATACGTCTACATACGTCAATATGCGTAGGAGATAAGTTCGATATAAGTTATACATCCGTTCAAAGCACGTTACTCATAAGTTTTGGGTACGCTAGACAGTATCTCGACGTATTTGGACTTATGAGTAACCTACACTTAACGTGTTTGAACGTGTGCAACGATCGCATAACTTACCTATTACTTATGGCCTGCGTATACGGGACGTATAGCCATACGCTGACATACGTCGAGAAATTTTTAGCATGCACAAAATTTTTCGACGACCTCGACGTACTTCGACGTATACCAACGTGCTTCAGCGTGCTGTTACGTATACAAAACTTACCCATAACTTATTCGACGTACGCCAGCGTATTTGCCAAATTTTTCATACGTCGGCATACGCTGGCTAAATTGTCAAGGTGTGACAGGGCCTTAAATGTCGCCTTTATCTTAGCCAGTTCACATCACAAGTTCAAAGCAAAATATAAAATGTCACGTGTCAAGCCATTGGTTCTTTGTTCTTTTTTTAACCCCTTTTTAACACACACACACACACACACACACACACACACACACACACACACACACACACACACACACACACAAAACATCCAATTTAGGATTTGTAAATCTGAAGAGGATGGTACATAGATCAAGGAAATGTATCTGTTATGTCTCTGTTATGTGTGAAGACGTCAGGTGAAGCCGATAGAGCTCAAATAGTAAAATGAACTGAATTTAACAAATAGAACACCCACGAATCAACGAAGACAGCATGGTGATGAGGATGAACATGCCATGTTAACAGCATAATATGGCAAGGAAAATAACAATTTAAGCACAGTATGGGTGCGAAAACAATAAATGAGAGAAAACATGAAATGTGACCGAAAAGTTGGGTTGTGGATCAAGGCAAAAAACAAAACAAAACAAAAAAAACAAACAAACAAAAAAAACACACACACACCCAAACACAAGGGGTTCTAACAAAAGAATATCTCTTCTGTTGTTTAGCGTTGAAGTGTGTTCTGTATTTGGTTAACAAATAGCTTTTATTACATTAAACAGGCACTTCGTAATGTGATTTTTTTTTTTTTTTTAGACAGCAAAATACAGTTTAAGTTAAGGACTTGTCTACTGCAACAATGTGAATGTACTGAGCCCCTATGTACCAGTCCAGTTATTTTCAGACAGAATATATTTTGACCGATAGTCGTAAAGCTATTCCCCACTGAATTTGAGCTTGAAAATACAATTATTTTACTGATATGAATATTGGACGTAGGGGTAGTTGTCATCCAAACGTTAACAATTGTTTCTAAAAGGAAAAAAAAATAGTGTAAAGTAATATTTCTCAAACTTTTAAAGTATAAATATTTTTACCATTATGCATTTCAAATGAAGTCTGTTTTCTGAAGAATCTAGTTATATTTTTGGAGGTGTTCAATGTTTCTCCAATTAATTTTTCTATGAAAATGAAAATTAATCCAAATACATCAGTGTCCCTTTTTTTCTTTTTTTTTATAAACAATCTTTTTCACTCAAGCTGCCTTTACCGTTAATGCAATTGGTAAGAGCCTCATTATGTTATTTCAAAACAACAGAGGCATCTTAGAGCTGAAGTGCCAAGAACAGGCAGCATTCACATAATAACAGACAGCAAAGATAGGAACGTAGATTGACTGATCCATCCAGAGCCATTAGGGACTTTAACCTTCCCGTTGTCCTCATTTTCTGTACACACCCTATGTCCTCCGGGTCTAAAATGACCCATGTTCACTAAACCCCCCAAATAAGCAGCTTAATTGAATTTTTAACACCAAATTTCATATTGCTTGAAGAAACAACTTGTCCTTCACTACATTATGTGTGATATAGTTCTCCCTCTTCACTTGTATTTCTATAGCGTAAGAAAAGGAAAAAAATGTGCGAAAATGAGTTACGGATGCATTTGTATTGATTCCATTGACTAAAGTTTCTTTCTTTTTTTTTCCTCCAGTGAACTATTTAGGACAATACAATACAAGACAAAAATATGAAAAATAAGACTAATTAGCACTTGTAGCGCAGTATGCAAGTGCACAGCCTTTGCAGATATATTTCTTTCACCAATAGCACACAATATGTGTTTTACAGTCCTTCTATTGAGGGCAGAACTGGCATTTCTTCCTCTTACTTGCCCTCGCTGGGCAAGTGGCTGTGGAAGGTGGATCATCAAGTTTCTCAGGAGCTCCTGTACGTTTTGTTTTGCATGCCTGCCTTGTTGGTTGTATGCTGCTGAGGACCATGTTATTTTGCCATTTTTTGAAAGGAAAGTCTCTCTTTCAGCTTCAGGGATTTCTTCTTGTTCTGAATATGATTCATCATGCTCTGGGTTACGTATATTCCTCGCCATCTTCTTCTGATACATCTTCCACTTCCTCTTCTGAATTAGTTGTCTTGCTGGACAGCAGAAAAAATCAGCTCTAGAGCATCTTCAATGTCATAACGCACACTCATGGCGTCAGCACAGAGAGAATTTGGGGTCCTGTCATCTGTATCACTTTTATAACGCCTTGAAATCCACAAAAAAGAGTTCTGCCATCTGCGAGAACGCCACCTATCTTGTCTTGTTTATGTCTGCTACTGTCTTGTTCACGTGTTCTACAAATTGATCTGAGACACAACTAAAACACTGAAACATTCTGTGGTGTGTAAATAACTTTGTGACCTTGATTTTAACTCTATTTGACTCATGGGTCATTTTGACCCAAAGACCACCTTTGTACATTTTTTTGTACAGCTTCCATGGAAATGTGAATAAAAACATTTCAATTTTTCTGTAGTTGGGGCCAAACTAGGAAAAGTCATAAAATTTCAAGTTAAAAAAATATCATTTAGGGATTTTTGGGGCGTTTTTAACACAGTGATGGGTCATTTTGACCCGAGGACAACAGGAGGGTTAAGAGGATGCCTGACTTGAGTCAAACTCAAACTGGGGACTGTTCTTTGATTTTAAAATGAGTTTTAATTGCCAAAATGAAGAATTAACAAAAGCTAGTGAGTCACAGCTCATTCGCATGAGATTAAAAATAATACAATGCCAACTATAAACTGTGATATTAATGAAATATGAATTCTACTCTCTGATGAAATTAGGTTAAAAAAAAGTCTCGCTCTAAAGTCGGAGTCCTTGTTTAAAAGTAATCCAGAATGAGCCGCGTTAACATGGAATACCAGTTCAGGTTGACCAAAGAAGAGAAGAATTACTTTAGTCTTTGAGGTGTATAGTGAAGTGATCAAGTCACTTATTGCCAATAAGATCTAATTTAAACAAAGACAGGTTGAAGCGCCAATGTTTTGAATGCTTACTTGACTCTCTCTTCCACGTTTCAAGAGTGTTGTTTTTTGACCGTCTTTAGTTATTAAAGTTTTAAGTATCTCTAAAAAAAGCATAATTATCTTATTTGCCTTGCACTTCACAGAGAGGTCTAAAAAGAAAAAAAAATCTATAGCTATAGCTGTATATATAATTTGCTGATGGTGTAGTAGTGTACCCGCCTGACTTATGTGCGGGCAGCGTAGTATGTGGGGGTGAATGATTGTTCTTCTCTGTATGTGCCCTGCAACTGACTACCGGCCAGTTCAGGGTGTAGTGTGCCTTCCGCCCGAAGTCAGCTGGGATAGGCTCCAGCACACTTGACCCTGTTCAGGTTAAGTGGTGTTGAAAATTGATGGATGAAATGCATAAAAGTAATTTATATATATACACACACACACACACACACACACACACACACACACACACACACACACACACACACACACACACACACACACACACACACACACACACACACACACACACACACACACACAGTATATGAAACAGTACAGCCATACATGCATCAATCTGTTCAAAATAACAAATATATGATGAAAATACTATTGGAGTTACAATTACGAGGAGTCTAATTCTAAATTATTCAGCTGGTGATTTTCTCACTTTGTCTCTCCCACTCTTCCTCATTTGTTGTCTACTGAGCTCTCTACCTCCTGTGGTGTCACAGTCCTTATGGTGCTGAAACACTGTTGGTCTCCTGTGGCCACACTTCCCACGATGCATCTGTGGCTCTGGGCTTTTGACAGAGTTGATAGGCTGAGAGGACTTCAGTATTGACCAGCCATCGCCTGGTGCGATGTCAGCTTGGTACAGCAGTGAAGTATGGCTGACCGACACGCACCACTGATTTTCAGTCTTTCATCCATGATGCCACTCAATCTTTTTGCCTTGCTGTGCTATTGCATCCACAGAACAAAATCTTTTTTTTTTTTAACATTCACCTTTTACGCTTGCTGTTACACATGGATATACCTAATAACAAACATATGTCATTGCTCGCATTGTCTTTCTGTGTTCATAAACAGAAAAGAGCTTTGCATGGATCAATCCAATTGAGTCTCACTTCTTTCACCAGTCAGGAATCGATACTGCCTGATTGATGTACAATACCACCGCAATGTAGATGGAACGCATGTGCACCTGCGTAGACACATATGATTTTAAAGACATGAGAAAGAGAGCAGGAATGCCCTTTAATGATGACCTACTATATCGGTCGATCAGCAAACTTACTTACCAGGGGATGCAGAAATTCACAATCACAAGCCCACCATTGCCAAAATATATACTGCGTGCCTAAAATAGGTTGCCACATGATACCAGAGGTGTCAAAGTGTCACCTCTGCACGATACTAATAAAACATGAGACAGTCAAAAGAGTTTTATGCTTATAATACAACTGGAAAAAGGTCCTGTCAGGATGAGCTTACATGGGACTCAAAAATGTGCATGAAATGAAAATATTAATATACTTCATTACTCTGTCAATTTGGTCCTTTTTTCTTTGGATTCAGTAAATACATACACATAAATATATTGTTGCATGTATATAATTCTTAACACGTCTTAACTGAATACAATAAGCAGTGTTATTTCATGAAAAGACACACTGTGTAATGTATGCCAACTGGAAATTACTTTCCATTGGGCTACTACATGCATGCTGTCAAACATTCGTTCATTCATTCATCTTCCGAACCGCTTGATCCTCACTAGGGTCGCGGGGGGTGCTGGAGCCTATCCCAGCTGTCTCCGGGCAGTAGGCGGTAGAGGTAAGATCGGGCCGCCCGAACCCGAGCTCGACCTGACCCGACCCGAAATTCGGGTCGGTTCGGGTCGGGTCGGGCCTAAAATGATTAATCATTGCTTCGGGTTCGGGTCGGGTCGGGTTTGTCTCTCGCTGACTTTTTTTGTTTTTTTT
Source organism: Hippocampus mohnikei (assembly GCA_026261675.1). Taxonomy (NCBI): domain Eukaryota; kingdom Metazoa; phylum Chordata; class Actinopteri; order Syngnathiformes; family Syngnathidae; genus Hippocampus; species Hippocampus mohnikei. The sequence continues at coordinate 18,020,052 of JAKGUB010000557.1, read as the reverse complement.
CGAGGCCGTGAATTGTTTTGGCCACGATAGACTGTGGTTCGCAAAAACAAACACAGAAGTCGCCTCATCACAACAAGGACTGTACTAAACTCTTGCAATGACAATCCAAAGAACTCCTTCCTGTCTATGTCCCGTCAGTGTTCGTCTTTGTCTCTCTGCTTCTCTCTCTTTAAGTGCCGTGATAGATTTTTAAGGACGTACAGCTGCTGTGGTTTACTGCCCAATTTTCAACCCGTCAAAATGACGGACGGCCTTAAATATTCCCCGTCCACTCTTAAAAAAATCCGTCAATGATGGGAAATTGTCGGTTAATGTAACCTCTTCAGAAACAGAAATATAAGAGATGTAAATTTTTATACAGTCTTGTTTAACTTAGATTTCATTACGAAAGACAGGCTTTGTTATCAGAAATCACCCCTCCTCCTCCCGAGTCATCACAAATAAAATATGAAATGTCGGGTTTGCTTCGGGCTCGGGCCTGCATATCACGTTAAGTGATCGGGCTCAGGTCGGGTCGGGTTTAAATACCCTCGGGCCCGGTCAGGTCAGGCTTGATTTTTTAGGACCGATCTTAGCTCTAGTAGGCGGGGGACACCCTGAATCGGTTGCCAGCCAATTGCAGGGCACAGAGAGACGAACAACCATCCACGCCCACACTCATACCTAGGGACAATATTAGAGTGCTCAATCAGCCTGCCATGCATGTCCTTGGAATGTGGTGGGAAACCGGAGCACCCGGAGAAAACCCACGCAAGCCCGGGGAGAACATGCAAACTCCACACAGGGAGGCCGGAGCTGGAATCGAACCCGGTACCTCTGCCCTGTGAAGCCAACCACTGGAAATTTTCGAAAATGTTGCTTACAAAATATATGATATCAAGTTAGAATTTGATCCGACAATACTGACAAGCAGGGCTGGGAAATGAAAGTCGACCGCGACTTTAAAAAAAATGTTTTGCCCTGAAGTTTTCTTGGCCACATTGCACTCCATTCACAAAGACAAGTATAGGCTACACAAGTCCATTGCATTCACATTGCATGACCTTTTCACAGTTCATTAGCAACCTCTTTTGGTGGAAAGATGACACTGCAGTCAATGAAATTTTCCACGTCTTGTTAATATGTATTTGGCATAGTTTTGACACAGGATTGATTTCTTTTCCTGAAGAAGCCCACTCGTTTTAACACAGGTAATGGCTTGTAATGAGGGTCTAATATACCCATAAAAAAATGTGTCAAAGACAGCAATTGCTCGGATGCAAGTTAACAAGTTTTTACTTTACCATTGCTAGTTAGAATTTAAATACGCAGGGATCTCTAGCTGGAATGTACTGCATGGTGTTTGTAACCTAGATCATCATGCTAAGATGTGTCACAGTTGTTAAAGGAAAGTCATTTGTGGTGAACTGCAAGAATGCTAAATTCAGCTTAGCTTAAGTCAATATAGGTATTCAATGTAATGCACGTCTGTGCTTGCAGTGGGTCATGGGCTCACTCACGACCACCGAGATGCGTTCTTAATGGACATGCCATTGCAATAATGGTATTCTTGTTGCGGGTCAAGGGGCAGTGATTCAATCATTGATTATAGTGACATTTATTTTGGATCTTTTATTGTATTATATATACCATATTTTCCGGACTGTAAGGCGGACCTAAAAACATTCAATTTTCTCAAAAGCCAACAATGCATCTTATACTCCGATGCGTCTTGTATATGGATATAGATTCTGAATTATTGGATGTAGTATTTTAAATATTCTGTAAAGTGCTTTGTTATAGCTGCAGTGATTGTGAAAGCTATATGTAAAAAAGGTGTATTGTCTTGTATTCCCTCTAGACTAGCTCCATCTAGTGGATGCATAACGCAACCGCAACCACTATTGTAGCTTCTATTCCATGCGCCTATAATGTAGTGCGCCCAATATATGAAACCAGTTTTAAAATAGGCCATTCATTGAAGGTGCTCCTTATACTCTGAAGCGCTTTCAGTCCTCACATCCATTGTGGGCTATAAGAGCAGCCTAAATGGCCCCGACACCATTGGATGGTGTAATATGAAAATATTGTTTACATTTGGCTGAGAGTAGTGTTAATATACATAATTATCACACATAATTCTTTATAGATGCATCGGTATTGCTGTTAAAGTGTTAAAACAAACTTTTTTTTTTCTTAAATCAAGAGCGGAGGGTGTGTGCACATATTGCCAAAATGCTTTGGCCCAAAGACCCACCTTGTCTTGGGTACTCATCAGCCTCGTGGTGAACAAGGTCGGTCACGCAACCGCTGTAGTGCAGCCTCTGCTCATGCTCAAAAGCCTTGAGTGTCTCGCTGGAGCTGTACGACTTCTGGGTTGGCACGCGGCACTCATCTGCATCCAGGGATGAGGCGTTATAAGGGGAGTCCTTGGAGCAGGTCAGGGAGTGCTGCCTTCGGTCCTTTAGATCCATGACGGCGTGTGTCAGGGCGTTGGAGGCAAGTGTACGACTCCAAGTTGGCCTCACGGCAGTTTATCTGCACTTCAGTAACCTGGACAATGGAAATGAAGGGAAGGAAGGTATTAATTCCTATTAATTAGGTTTTTTTCTTTACAATGAATATGTAGGGGAAGTTCAGTAAAAGTATGTGTGGTGAATTGGCATATAATCAACCAAACAAAAATACTCCACATATGACCATTGCATGGAAAAGCTGCTTTGCACTTGGTCCATACAGATGGACTATGTGAGTCTGGTTTAAAATGTATTGCAATCTTTTGACATAAAGTAAATTGGCTGGTGCCAGCCCAGCATGAATACAAACAGATAAAACGGACAATAATGATGACCAAAGCGGTCCGAGAAAGAAAGGAATGCTGTATAAGAAGAGCAATCGCATAATTAAAAAAGAATAAAGATAATTATGATTACAAAAGAGTAAAAAGGGAAGGAGGTCTAAGAAGCAGACAGATGCAACAGGAAGGATATAAGAATAGGAGAAATGACTTCAGGGTATTGCTAGTCTCTCCCTCATTATCACAGTGAGAATGAATCCCACTCCCTCTGAGGCTGTAAGGGATAATCAAACACCACCAGACAGAGATCTGCACACAGAAAACTTCACAAACACCAATACATACACACACAAATTCACAACCAGTGGATGGAGCCACCTATGCACACACAAACATTTGTTTCATGAACTTAACACAGCCAAAAAAGAACTTGCAACGCAAAAAAAATCATGGAGACACTGTTGCCTCTGTCGCCTCGGTTGTACATTGTTATTGCATCACAATCAACCAGGCAAATTTAAACGTATTCGCATCTTATATTTGTGGACACAGATTATAACTTGTGATGCTAACACACCATGACACTAGTGCAAAAGCCTGGAGCAATGTAGTACATTAGCAGCCAGAGATCAAAGTGCAACAATACAGCAACCAGCAGTAATTGACAGCAATGCCCCCAGCAGCTGCCAGTTACAGGGTATTTAAGGTCATAATAGACTGGCTTGCTTGAGGTGAAAGGAAGTCTGGTCAACCCACTGCATGACAGCAGCCCATCACATTTTCACAACTCCCAGTCTGGAGAGTATTTGTCAATATCAGGGCAGGCAAGAGCTTTCCAAAAATGAGGTCTAATTGGATTCTGAAAGTGTGATGTAACTAATTGCACATTGGGACGGCTTGAAGGAGACTGAGGGGTAGAGAGAGAGAGAGAGAGAGAGAGAGAGAGAGAGAGAGAGAGAGTCCAGAAGGGGAGTGAATCCTTTCAATGAGGGCTCATTTTAAAATGCTTAGTAAGTAGTATTGAAAAGTGCCCTGCTATGTGCATTGATTAACAGTAGGATTTAAGTCTCATTAAGAGCTCATTATGCTTCGGTATCCATCACACAAGCTATTAGGAGTTCACCTTAATGTGTTTGTACCTGGAATGGAGAAATCGGAAGGAATATAGTGGGGGCACTGGCTGGCATTATGCGCATAATGTGCAAAGAAAGCTTTGTGCGTGTGTGTGTGTGTGTGTGTGTGTGTGTGTGTACGATTAAGATTAGAATCGTGTTTTCTAAAAGTTGCCGATAAGACAGTTACGACTAATCTGTCAACTTCACGACAACATAATGCAGTGAAAAACCTCTCCGTTGATCCCCGAAACAATATATTTCATTTCAATTACTCCACCAAATATCAGAGCACTTTATCCTCACAAGGGGCGCGGGCTATCGCAGCTGTCTTCGAGCAGTAGGTTGGGGTCACTCTGAACAAGCAATCATGCTCACACTCACACCTAGGGACAATTTAGACTGTTCCATTAACCTACCGTGCATGTTTTTGGGATGTGGGAGGAAACCGGCGTACCCGGAGAAAACCCACATAGGCACGGGGAGAACATACAAACTCCACACAGGAAGGCCAGAGCCCCGAATTGAACCATGGAACTCTGCACTGTAAGGTGTACGCGCTAACCAGTCGACCTTGAACATAAGCAATTCTTATTAAAAATGTGTGATGCTAGTTACATATTAAAATTGCCTGGGTGTCCCTATTGTTTAAGCAGAGTGAGAGAAATACTGACTTTAAGCCAACCGTCACGTTCCAGTACATTCATTCTGCAGAGCCATAATTTAGTTGTACTTTTACACTACCGCCCCAACATGTACTGAATGTTAAGCCAAGAATCACACCATTTACTTTCCCACAATACTTCTACAATCCAAAATTTGTGGGATTTTTTTGTTTTGTTTTGTTTTTTCTAAACTATAATCATCATGCGTGTGTTCAGGAAGTGAAACAAGATGAACAAGCAAGGCTGAGAACTTGGGCACAAAATGGAATACATTACTCTCAAAGTGTCTTGGAAGAAGATGAAGACGAACAACGTGACGAAGAAGAAAAAGAAAACCAACCACTCGGGACAATACTACACTTGCCTTGTTAATCGTGGAGTGACGTCTTTGCTACACAGTATCTCGTTGCTTTCCAATAAAAATGTCTACTTGTGTAATGCATGGTGTTGAACTTTTTTATATAATTAGATGCTCTGTAGAGCTGTTTGTCGTGTAATGAGTATCAGGGCAAACGATAAAAACTATGTTTTACTATAACACATACACATTTAGCGATGCACGGTGAATGACTGGTTAGCACGTCCGCCCCACAGTGCAGGAGTGCAGGGTTTGAGTGCAGGGGTCTTCGTTTGTGGAGTTCTATCCGTGCTTGTGGGGGTTTTCTCCGGGTATGAAGGTTTCCTCCAACATTTCAAAAACATGTACGATGGATTAATGGAAGATACCAAATTACCCGTAGGTGTGATTGTGAGTGTGGATGGTTGGTTATTTGTCTTATGTGTGCCCTGCGAGTGGCTGGCAAGCAGTTCAGGGTGACTGCCTGAAGTCACCTGGGATAGACTTTGGCACACCTGCGACCCTCATGAGGATAAACGGCTCAGATAATGGATGCATGGATGGAAATAAGACGTGTATCCATTTGACACTAGAATTGTGACCAAAGCTGACTTATGCTTTTGATCAAACCTCTTCACTTCACAAATTGTAATTTTTTTAAGCACCAACATTTTTCTCAGACCTACAGTATTCCCAATCAATATGACTGGCTTCAGCCTCTTGTGCTTGAGGCCGTGGCACACACTTTTTGTCTTGATTTTGCCCCTTCCAAACCAAAGATGTCAAATGATAGCTGAAGATAATCCTATTCGATCATTTCGGTCTGTTGTGCTGGTACGAGTGGATTTGGTCAGATATTGTTGTCCAAAATGGGTTTGGGGCAACAATCTTATATTAAATGTGTTCAATATGAACGAGGAAAAAAATTCAAAGGTTGTGAGGAAAACTGACTGCTCTCAAATGACCTTATACAGTGAACAGTGACATAGATGAAATGTAGCCAATCAAAAAAGCATGACAGATGAACAAGTAAGTGTTGGTAAATAAAACAAAATATATCCAGAATATTAATTGGATTGGATTGGATTGGATAAACTTTATTGTCAAATGTACTGTATGTGTAACATACAGCACAGATGAAATTTCTTCCCTCTCAACATAAAACAAGAGGAGCCGCTGCGGGTGTCCGCGCCGCCATCAAAAGAAAAGTTAACAAAGTTACAAGTAACAAGTTAATATGTGTGTGTGTGGTATTCTTTATGTATGGAGTCTGTTACATGTGACATATATATATATATATATATATATATATATATATATATATATATATATATATATATATATATATATATATATATATATATATATATATATATATATATATACACACATTTTTGTGAACAAGGCCTAAGGTGGATCTCATATATATATGGATTCATATATTCAAAATACAAACAGTTAGAAACAAGTGTTTTACGTGTGTGCAGGAGCCACACACAAAAAAAAAGATTTTGGAGTTAACAAGTTCTTTGAAAGTGTAAGTAGGTTTAAGTGCTAGATAAGCAGGAGGAGTAAGGTCATCGAATGAGAGATAGACGGATAAAGTGAAGAAAGCCGAGGGGGTAAATCACAAGATCGGGATCGCATATCAATCACATTCCACCCACCTGTGTTTTCCTCAAGGTCACCAAGAGAGCCATTTCCACAAAGAAGCAAGAGCCTAACTTGAGCTTGTTAATTATTCTGGTGACAGCGGCCTGACTTCCCATGAACATCAGACAGAAGTGGATTATCCCGTTTATAAGAATGGCACTGGCTCATTATCATGATTGCTGCCATTGTAGAATTCAATACTATGGTACCAGCAAGGACCACAGATATTTGCATTTTTATGCACAAACATTCAGAAAGTGTCTGCACAATCAGAAATACACATGCAAAATTGTGCAATACACATACACAAGGCTGCCCTCGATTGTGAGAGTGTGTTAAGACGATGGAGACAATAGACATGCCCGCGACCATGAAGTGACCATGAAATCCAGGCACAATAAGAAATGTAATTGGAAGATGACGGAAAAGATGAATATATCAGTTTGGAAATTACAGAGGTGAGGTTTGTCTCAGATATTTTGTTTTTCCTGCAAATAACATCTCACTAAAAGTGGCACAATGTACGGAAGATGCACTGCCAATGAAAATCACACAAACCTAATCGAAGGCGAATGACAATATAACTCACAAAGCATTATACATCACAAATTAAAGGGATAGTTTGAAAATACTAAAACGACGAGCAACAGTTGAACGTCGCTTTCACTTATCTCTCCCCCTAAAACTCCCCTCCTCCAGTCTCTGACGGAAGCCTTGGCTCTCGATAATGTGGAAAAGACGTGCACTGCACAAAACATGTTTTGAAAACAAGCAGATGTGAGTCATGGCTGCAATGCAGATAGCAGAACTTGACTGACAGCCCAACAGACAGAATTACAGACACTTATTTTATGTATAATATAATACAGTACATGATATACATTTTTTTATGATTCATCCATGATGTGACACCAAATATTTTTATTTTTCAACTGTACTATCAATTAAAAATCAAAAAGAGCCACTAAACCTGATCAAATATTGCTAAATCCATGTCACTTCTGAATTTTCTCGTTGCCGAGAGCCCTTCGCTATGCTTCTGTTTGCTAGTCTTATCCCCAGTTGTTCACGCAGAAGGGATATATTTGGCTTTTTGAAGATGGGATGACTAAAAGCAACAAAACATGGGTTAAAAAAAAATCTTATCGGAGCTCAAGGACAGATGCATAGTGCAAGTGTGTGGTCATTTTTATCTATCGAGCTTCAAAAGATGTGTGATTCATTAGACTCAATAGATGCGCTTCCTGATAATGTTCAGCGCCTCAGTAACACGTAGCGATTGAGCGATACAGCGGTTGCATCGGTCACGTGACTTTTTCTCCAAGAGATACACGCACCGCCACGGAGTCTTCGCTCTTATTAACTCGCCGACGTGTCGATACACGGCACCCATCACTAGCAGACATCTCCATCATGTGATGACATTGAGGAGACTATTATAGTTGTTTGTCTGGTTATTTACCTCCACTTGCGGACAAAATTAAAAAGAAGGAAGTTACAAAGCTCTCTACTTCATGTCAAGGGATATAATGTTGTTGTTTGAGGCGCGGATTTCTGCATATTGATGACTGCATACATTCTCATGGGCTCATCAAGTAACCTCAACACACTTGTACCTCCTCCCGCCTTGCCCATTTGTCATCTCTTCCCTCCTGGATGAAATCTCTGGTGGAGGTTGCGAGCATGTAAACATTGGCGCGAGGACCTAGGAATATGCACTCGGGGAATGAGATGAGCCCATAATCAACGCAGTCCAGTCGAAGAAACCCGTGTGTGTATGAATTCACCCCCGCAAAAAACAGGGGACACATGCTGTGTGTTTGAATCAGTCATCACCTTAACGGGAGTCGATCAGAATTGGACTGAGAAGGTCCATCAGTACTGACCAGGTTAGTGATGATACCACGAAAACAATTGGGTGCATAGCCCATTGGGTCTTTTTTAAAGTTTCCCATCATTCCTCATGTGCTTTTGTCTTTCTTGTTTGGTTTGGTTTCCACCTGACTTTGTGTCAACAAGTTAGCTCCCTCAACCCTTTGTATCTTATCCAGGTGTTCCTTGTTGTCTTGTCAGTTTGCCTGTATTTAGTTCCCTGTTTTCTGTCATTATTGGTCAAATCATTGTTGCGGTCACATTGCTTGGTCCTTCTGTCTCGTTGTTGTTTGTTACTTTGGTTTATTGGTGTTTTCAGGACTTTGTGTTTTGGATTTGGTTTTTCTAGTGTACCCTGTCAGTGTTTTATGTTCAGTACACCCTGCTTTTCCTGCCTCCCTGCTATTATTGGGTCCACTACCTTCACGCAAAACACGACAAAAATGAGGAAACAAAACTATGAAGCAGAGGTGAGGATGGGTGATGGCCACAGGACAAATGCTAAAACAAAACCGGTGACGTGTGCCGCCGAAGCAGGGACGGGTAGTGTCCGCAAGACATGCCCTGCCAAAGCAGGGACAGTTGGCAGCCTCATGACATGCCCTGCCCAGGGACAGGTTGCGGTCGCAAGATGTACAATACAATACAATACATGCTGATTTATTTAGCAATTTCACAACAGCGGCAGCTGTAACAAAGCGCTTAACAAAACAGTAAACATAAAGTAAAATAATAAACACAACACATAACATGAAAAACGGACAGTCGTGCAGTCCTAATCACTTTTCCCCTCATACGCTTTGTTGTTTAAAGCAGTTTGAGATTAAACACATCGTGTGCCAAGATGTGCCCCGTCGAAGCAGGGAAGGGTGGGGCCGCAAGACATGCCCAGCCAAAGCAGGGAAACGTGGCAGCCGCAGGACGTGCGCCACTGGAACAGGAATGGGTGGCGGCTGCAGGATGTGCACCGCGGTACCAGGGATAGGTGGCGGCCGCAGGATGTGTGTAGCCGAAGCAGGGACAGGCAACGATTGCAGGATGTGCATCTCTTGAGCCAAGTGGAAAAGAAATAAATTCTTGCCTCAGGTCCCGCAGGGTCCATTTTTGGTCAGATCGATCTGACATGTCTGCGTTATGGTTGGTGACCCCCCCCCCCAAAAAAAAAAGCAGGGATGCAGGAGAAACAGTGTGTACTGAATGAAAGGTATTGGAAAAAAAAAACACTTGCAGGGGTATACTGAAAAAAAAACACACAAAACACAAAGTCTTGAAACCAAAGTAACAAACAAACATACAAAAACCAAAACGAGAAGGACAAAGCAACATGATAGCTATAACGATCCGACCAAGACTGACAGAAAACAGGGAACTAAATACAAGCAAACTGATGAGACAACAAGGAAAACTTGGACAAGACACAAAGGGCTGAAGGAGCTGATTGGTTGTCACAAGGGACCTGGATGATAAGAACAGGTGGAAACAAAACATAACTAGGAAGGCATAAATCTAAACCAAAACAGAATCAAGACACTTCCATCAGTATTGATGGAAATACACCATTCTAATCAGTAATGGTGAAGGTACATATTTCACCTTCTATGTTCTCTAAGTCCTCTCATTCTGTCATTTGCTAAAATATAAATAAAAGGGTGAGCGACAATCCAACAGGGTGCCACAGAGCCTCTGTTTATTAAACTAATCCTTCAATCCACATTCTTCGGGCCTCGCAAACTCCTCACATAGCCTTAATCTGAGTCAAAACAAAGGGATTCGATATGACATGGTCCCTCTCTCTGTGTCGCTCTATGGCTGCCAGCGTGGGTTGGGGTTATGTGCAAACACTGAAAAACCCACTGGCACTGTTGCATGAGCTTGCTCGTCACACCCATATTTGCTAAAGACTGATTTGTGCAACCCACGTCTTGTGTGCTGTGAGTGCAGGCTGGCTGCGACGAGTCAGGCAGTTAGAGCCAAGATGCAAACAAACCGGGTAATGACACATAGCTCAAAAAATCACGGGAGACATGACAGGGAAGATGAGAATAAGCTGTGGTAAAGAAACCAAGCAACAGCGTGGAGAATATAGCCAGAGTAACTAAACAAAGCAAGCTTATAATATAGACACAACATGATGGGGGGAACAGTCAATTTGATTTGCAGAGAATGCCAGAGCACACATTTGTGCATACAGGCCTGCAACAGTTCATAGTTAAAAAGCAAATACCTCGTCAGCCAGTCAATGTGGCAGACACTCAGAGAGCATGCAGACAAGGTCGCCGGGATCTGCTCAAGTCCAAACCAAGCATTAAAAAGGAAAACAAAAAAGTGACTGAATTTGGCAATGGTTGCTGATGCCAGACGGGTTAAGTTTGAAACAGTTGATCCACAGGGATTTTCAACACAAACAGCCCTCAGTTTTCCGAGAATGCCCCATCAAAAGCAAATGAACTATATATATATATATATTTATATATATATATATATATATATATATATATATATATATATCCTGTGGGACTTCCAGATCCAGACTGAATATATATATATATATATGCTACGGATACCGCCTCAAAAATGGAGCTACGATCAGTCACCTCAGACATCTACATGGATGACATAAAGCTGTATGCTAAGAGCGAACCGCCTCAAAAATGGGACATAGACTCCTACATGGATGATCCACACAACCAGGATCTACAGCAGAGACATCGGGATGTCATTCGGGCTTGAGAAATGTAGTCGGATGGTAACTTAGCGAGGCAAGGTAGTATCTCGGTATACCACAAAGTATCTCGGTATACCACAAGCCAATGGCAACCTCGAACTGGCAACAAGGAAAGCGGCTACGGCCAAATACCTCCAGCGGGTGAGGCAAGTCCTAAGAAGCCAGCCCAATGGCAAGAATAAAACCCGGGCAATAAACAGCTATGCCCTGCCAGTGATCAGATACCCTGCAGGAATAATCAGGTGGCCAAAGGAAGAGATTCAGACCACGGATGTTAAGACCCGGAAGCTCCTAACCATGCATGGAGGGTTCCATCCCAAATCCAGCACCCTGAGACTGTACGCAAGCCGAAAGGAAGGACGCCCAGGACTAGTGAGTGTGAGAGCCACTGTCCAGGATGAAACATCCAAGCTCCGTGAATACATCAAGGAGAAGGCTCCAACAGATGACATACTCAGAGAATGTCTCAAACAATGGGGAACAGAGGATGAGATGCTGGAAGAGGGACCATCATGGGAGGACAAGCCCCTACACGGGATGTACCACCGGACCATAATTGAAGTGGCTGATCTCAAGAAGTCCTATCAGTGGCTAGAGAGGGCTGGCCTGAAGGACAGCACAGAGGCACTCATCCTGGCTGCTCAGGAGCAGGCCCTGAGCACCAGAGCCATTGAGGCCCAGATATACCACACCAGACAAGACCCAAGGTGTAGGTTGTGCAAAGAGGCACCCGAGACGATCCAACACATAACTGCAGGGTGTAAGATGCTGGCATGGAAAGCCTACATGGAATGTCATAACCAGGTGGCTGGCATAGTCTACCGAAACATCTGTGCTGAGTATGGACTGGAAACCCCAAGGTCAAAATGGGAAACACCTCCAAAGGTGGTGGAGAATGACCAAGCGAAGATCCTGTGGGACTTCCAGATCCAGACTGACAAGATGGTAATGGCGAACCAACCGGATATCGTGATCATAGATAAAGGGCAGAGGAAAGTCCCACAGGTCCCAAGTGATGGAAACATCAGAAAGAAGGAACACGAGAAACTCGAGAAATACCAAGGGCTCAGAGAGGAGCTGGAGAGGTAGAGGTGACAGTCGTGCCTGTGGTGGTTGGAGCACTCGGGGGAGTGACCTCCAAACTAGATGAGTGGTTGCAACAGATCCCGGGAACAACATTGGACATCTCAGTCCAGAAATGTGCAGTGCTGGGAACAGCAAGGATACTGTGCAGAACCCTCAAGCTTCCTGGCCTCTGGTAGAGGACCCGAGCTGAATGCGGGATGGACACCACCCGAGGGGTGAGACGAGGAATTTTTTTTTCACATGTTGGTGATTATAGAAAATGCTTCAAAGTTTTGTGAAAATACAGTTAGTTGGATCGTGCCAAAAAGTCACGAAAGGCATATATCTGCATGGGCACACCTTTGTTTAAAGATTACAATGAAAAATATATATGAGTTTAACGAACTCATTGTAGAGAAGGTAGCCAGAGACACCTTCGATAGAACAACAATGAAAGTCTGTATGCATAGTGACACGCTGGCATCATATTCTCAAATTATGGACCTGCCCGTGTCTGCCTGTGCATCCGACTTCAGAGCCCAGGCGAATGTCTGGCGGTGTAGAAAAGACGTCAGTCGGTTTGCAGTCTAACACCGTTAGCAGGAACCTCGTATAGGTACATTGCTTGTTTTTTTTTTCAATGAAGGAATTACCATTCAGCTTCATTCTGTTCAATCTAAATTGCACAGGCGAGTTCACCTCTGCCCGAGGACGAAGCCGCAATGTAGACATCCAGGGCAAACTTTGCCGTGAAGCTACCAGTGAGTGATTAAAACAACCGAGTGCTGACAAGCTAGGCATTCTGTCTGCAAGGGAAAGGGCCAAGGCTTAATAACTCAGTGTCACACCTTGACATTCCTACCATCTGTCCGGGTAAAATATTCATATGTGCAATAAATGTCACTAGGGACAGACGGTGACACTGTCTAATTAACACTTTGACAGAGGTTACACTTGAAGGGCTTTGGCTGATTTCAACTGTACAACATGTTTCACTGTGTCCATGTCACGCAAGAATTGCACTGTATATGCAGAGGTGAGCCAGTGAGGATCCCGGAAGTCAGTTCAACTTCTACACCATCTCTCGGAGGAAAGTTTACCGATTGTTCAACAAAACTGCTTGTCGGAGAAATAAGACACACATCAAAAGGTGTAAATGACAGCAGGCTGTATAGAAACCAAGAGTGAGAGAACCCTGCAGTGAGGAAATGCCAGAGAAGAGTCATTTCCTTGGGCTGAAATGTCAGAAAGCTGCAGAAGGGTGAGGGGAGACGTTTCTCTGACTTGTACAGCGTGACTTGCTTCAACCCGGGTAGACACATCTGGGTCACAACAAGCCACAGTGATTCATACCTGAACCTCAAAGAAGATTGTCACTGCCTGAGAGGTACACACCATCAAAGGTAGGAAATTGTTCTTGAAGTTTGTTAAGGAGAATAACAAAAAATCAGAAGTGGGGAATGAGGCTGTCTCAAAAGAAGCTTATTTCGAAAATCCCTGTTGTGTTTATATTTGTCTACCCATACAATACAATACAATACAATACATGCTGATTTATATAGCGCTTTCACAACAGCGGCAGCTGTAACAAAGCGCTTAACAAAACAGTTAACATAAAGTAAAATAATAAACACATCACATAACATAAAACACGGACAGTCGTGAAGTACTAACCACTTTTCCCCATCATACGCTTTGTTGTTTAAAGCAGTTTGAGATGAAAGAGGAGAGAATCAAAGTGTCCTTTCACCAGTGGATCAGAGACGTCATGCTCAAAATGTGCACAAGTTTCAAAGTCAACAAGAAGTTGTAGCATCCATTGACGAAAAAAGAGATTGGTTCACCTCTCCTGTTCCATGCAAATCCATTCCAATTCCAAGCGGTGACTCTCAGTTCCAAATACGTCCTCCTCTCTCCTCATCCTCAACTTCAGCAGCCATCCATCCAGCCGCACCAACGCAGACTGTCCAACAGCGCCGACATCTCCACTGAACAAAACGGGGCTGTGATAATGCCGCCCATTACAGGCGCAAAAAACACAAGCGCCCCAGGGCTGTCCAGCACCGACAGTCAATGGCGCCGACATTCCTCCCAATCAAAATCTGTGCTGGTCCAGGCGTGCTGCCGAGAAGGCGCAACCACCAAGCACAGATTATTCTCCTTTGACGAATGTCGTGGCCAAAAAACGCTGAAAACAGTCCACATCAGGTCTACACGACGAAACAACAAACATGTGACAAAACAAAAAGACAAAAACAACAAAAAAGAACAAAAAAAGCAAGGCTCTTGAAGAGCACTTGCTGAAGGCTGCCTACTCGAGCGCCATCTTGGAAAAAAATAAAATAAAAAATAAAAATAATGTCCAATAATAATACCCATGTCTAATACGGTAATTTTAGAGCTGTCAGGGGTTTGCATATTACATCACTTTAGATCAATTGTTTGAAGGATTGCCAATCATGTCGTATTTTATAGAGATAACATTCGTATGAATGAGACTATGCTGTATTGGAGCTTGACCTTTGCAGCAATGGAGGCAAAATGGTTTTCACTACTTGGTAGCAAACAGCAGAGAGAGATAGTGACATGCTAATCGATATTGAAAAATCGATACCTCCTATAGCAGATCTTTGTGCTCTAAGATCAATTCTCAAATTAAAATATCAATATTATACATATTGATACGTCTGTCATGAAAGTTAATGTGCTGTTTATTGTGTACAGTAACACTTAAGTCGCTATTGATGATACACGGTTGCTGGGAATTACTTTTTCTTTCGCCTTGAGTGCTGTGCCATGCCACGCTGCTAAGTCAGACACTCCGGGCTCTATTTCTGTTGACAGCGAATCCCCCGATTTTCATATAAACACAAGGCTCGCTGTGCGTGTTTCCCAGTTTGGCAGACCAGTTTCTGCCAAGCTGGGTGGGCAAGAACAGCAGAAGGAATGCCTTGGAGATGTGCATGGCACAGTGACAATTTGGTGGCAGAAAGTCCATCTAAACCTTACGCCTGCTCAAACCACGTCAAAGTGGCTAGCGCAGTAGAGACAGCTGGTCGAACATGACATATCTCTTTCAAAAATATGTGAACAGTGGGCATCAAGCCCTCTGAAGCATTGTACTTTTCATTGCATTCTAGTAGTTCGGCACCTGCAGATTCAGCCATTTGGGGGATTTTTTCAATGCAATTATAATGGGTGTCTATAGTTCGTGGATTTTCATATAACGGCCCGGTTCCTCAAGAATAGTGGGGATCCACTGTATTTTCCCACTGGGCAATAGAGCTATTCGGGCCACACGAACAAGTGTGGGGGCGGTCTCCAAGTGTCCCCTCCACTGTCCAGATGTGCTTCTGCCATTTCACGCTGCAATTAAAGGGAACGAAATGAGCCACTTTGCTTGGCCATTACTGAATTCAGCTGTGACCACTCCCAGAGCGGTGCAGCCCTCCCTCTCGCAGTCAGCCGGTCAACACTCGTCTGCAACAGATCTAAGCTATTTCAATTCTACAAGCAGCCAAGATGCATTTTGTGATATTTGTTATAAGGAGTTGTTGCAATACAACAAGCTCAGATTAAACCACAACACAGCAGATGACGCGTTGATGAAGCGTGCTGAAGAGAACACAGTGTCAGGTTGCCTGTTCAGGCAAGGCAGATGTCTTTGACAGTATCCAGGTAAAGAGACAAAAATGTGGAGCTTTAAGTGGCGCTAAGCACTGTTGCTGCTGGAGTTGTTCAAATTCAGAAATATGGTTATTAATTAAGTATGTAAGTAAATGAATACAAGCTTCAAAAATTACTAGCTTGTAACGGTAATGTGCCCCATCGAGATAATCTCAATCAGGCAAAAAAGATTAGATTTATTTGAGTAAGTTTTTTAAAATAATTGATCATACAAATTGAATTACATAGACTAGGTACAGAGCAATTGGGATAAAAAAGCAATGGGAAATTTATCAGGAAAAAATGATTTAAAAAAACATCTTGAATTTGTTTCAACTGTTAAACATTTTAAAAACATAGGTATGAACACACTTATTGTCATGATTCAGTTTGGGACCAACAGGTGGCACTGCAGGGCTCTCCCTGAGCTGCACACATGTTGGTCATTTGGCAATTAGTGCTTTAAAAGGACTCCCACCCCGAGCATTCAGTGTCGGGTCATTGTTGCTTTTTGCTTACTGTCGTGTTTGTTTGTTGCCGTTTGTCTGCTGCTGTCAGGTTTGTTTCGGTCATGTTTCTGTTATTGAGTTTTATCTTCAGTCATGTGTTTTGTTTGATACTTTGGACTTTGTTTTGGACTTAGTTTTCTGTGTTTTATTAAATACAATTCGTCAGTACACCCTGCTCCTCCGTCGTGCCTGCTTCTTGGGGTCCACCACCACCTCGCAACGTGACACTTATGCAATTATTGTGGCATTTATTTATGAAATTAAATATTTACTGGCAATTTCAATTTGATTTGCAATGTATTCTACAAACAAGCACTTGTCTGATACATACATACACAATATACGCCAGTTTAAATAAATTCATCATCATCTATTTTGCATTCGTTATGCAGCTATGAGGGCGGCCCGGTAGTCCAGTGGTTAGCACGTCTGCTTCACAGCGCAGAGGTACCGGGTTCGTTTCCACCTCCGGCCTCCCTGTGTGGAGTTTGCATGTTCTCCCCGGGCTTGCGTGGGTTTTCTCCGGGCACTCCGGTTTCCTCCCACGTTCCAAAAACATGCATGGCAGGCTGGTTGAACACTCTAAATTGTCCCTAGGTGTGAATGTGAGCCCTGCGATTGGCTGGCAACCGATTCAGGGTGTCCCCTGCCTGCTGCCCGAAGACGGCTGGGATAGGCTCCAGCACCCCCCGCGACCCTAGTGAGGATCAAGCGGTTCGGAAAATGGATGGATGGATGCAGCTATGATTTGAAAGACACCGCCTTTTTTTTTTTCATTTTCAGCATTTCCCAGGCATATGATGTGTATTTGGGAAGAGTATCGATATCTGGTCAGCTTGAATCTTACCCAGTACTGGATCGGAAAGAAAATCTTTGGTATCAAACATCTCTACAGGGAGCTTCGTTTTCAAACCTAGAGCATTTGCAGAAGAAACTAAGGAACTAAGAAAAAATGTCAATGAGTGTGGGACTAACAGTTTGGAAAAAGCACAAGAACTCCTTCCTTTTGTCATGCCCTTGCATATACAACATGTGCCCTCTAGAAGTAACCCACCCAGTTCTGAAGGCAGCAAGCAAACACCATCAGTGACACACTGAAAAAGTCGTCAGCTCTGCAGCACCCAAGGGAAGAATCAGGGGAGTTAGGTGTCTTGCAGTGCCTTGAATGCAATTTATCTTATTTTGTCACTGCCAACCCCGAAGGCAAGCTGGTTCAATGTTCACAAGTATCATTGCTAAAAAGAATTATATTCAACAACACTGATTGCTATTCTATAGTGCACTACTTCACTGTCCCTAAAATCTGAACTTCTCCAAGCTATTTGAGAGATGCCATACTGCAAATGAGATGATCACTTTATGTACGACGCCGATTGAAATGAGCAAACATACTGTATGTCAGTAGGGTGCATAAAATATCGACTTTTTACCTTGAGTGATACGAGAACATAATTCCCCCACTTTCAGCCCTGTCTGTACACTCACTTCCATTGCCTGCTCCTGAGAGAGGCTTTTGTATGAAGCACCTTTAATGGGATTGTGAGGGATATATTGGACTTCATGATGAGTTTTGACACACGGTGTGTGGATCATGCGTGTACACACTGAAGTGTGTGTTTTTTGGATTGTCATGTAGGGTGCTTTATTATGCCACTTTTACACCACTTGTGTTACTGTGTGCACTCACACTCCAAAGCCATTAGATTCTATATAAAATCCTAAAACTGAAAACTTGGAAGCTGAGCGCAGCACAATCAGTAGGCCGGTAGCCTGCAGAGTGCATCTCTGCACTCTTGATCTGTTACAGGACATTTCCTGATTGATGGTACTTTTGTACTTTAATGTGTATTCTTCAAAATCCGTGGCATTATCTGTTCTTTCAAGGGTGTCTTTTTTTCTTTTTGATCAATTCTAGAGGTGGAATATTGTACTGGACAGCTAGTATATGTATCCTCTTTTCGGACTGGACGTAAATGTCCATTGTACTGCAAGTGTCTCCAAAGGAAACGGCTCAGTGTCTTGAAATGGCGTTTGTGCCTTTGGGGCCGGCAGAAGACAGCTACAGCCACTCCAGCACCAATGACATAGCTGACTGGTTCCATTTAGCATGCTAGATTTAGCTTCATTAGAGAAGACGTGGCTGGGAAGGCACACGGAAGAAATTGAATGAGGGATAAGATGGGGGGAGCTGACAGACACTGTAGGCCAGTGCAGGACCACTTTGCAAAATGGCTGAACATAAAACCTTATAAAAACGACACATCTACATTGGCCAGCAGCAAAGGGGCATGTAGTGATGTACCTGTTGGAGATAAATTAGGATTGCAAAAAAAAAACAAAAACAAAAAAATATATATATTATATAATTCAAACAACAGTACCAGTAGTTGGCAAAAGAAAGGGCAATGTCCTGAGTCCCTTTCTGGGCACGATAAACAACAAAACAAGAAGGACCATAGCATAGCATAGCAACAAAGCGCACTCAACGTAAAGGATGGCAGCTGGCGCAGCGTGATTGTACGTTAGTAAAACATCACTCTTCTGAGCCTTCAAAGCCACTGACTTGGTGACCAGTGTTCCCAACCTGGCGATGTGGTGTCGTGACTGATTTGAAGCCCAAGTAGGTGAAAAATCGGGTGGCGCAGGAGTCGCCACCGTTACGCCAATGGGCGCAAAGGTTGTACGGCACAATTAAAATTTTTAGATCATACTCTGAATCATACAATAACATGATTACACAACACTACACTGGACCAGGAGGTGCTTCCTGTGCTTCCATCTCGTATATGACACTGGAGTGGGGCCTGATGGCTCGCTCCCAACTGTGCTTCTCTGACTAATTTTATTAAGTTTATTGCTAGTTAGAAACCGAATCAGTGAGCTAGAAGGTGCAGAAATGACACTCACATAGCCTAATTAATAGAAAATTAAGTCACTTCTCCAAGACTGTGAACTGAACCGTGAAGGGTGGAGCTTATCAATGCACGGGTCTTTAATAATTCAGCCTCGGGGACAGGTAAGTACCGGGGCTCGGTACCCATCCCTAATCAGGTTAGATTTGTGGCTCTTGAGTCTTTAACACACTTGGCTGTGTCCAGCTCGGCCTCACTTAGGCACAGCGATACTATGACTCCACTGACATGAATTACTCCATGAATGTCATCACTACACTGTAATTCTTTTGATAGAAATGTGATAAGAATTGGTGAAAAATAGTGGTTTTGTTTGATTGTACACTAATTATACTGAAGGATTCAAGTTGACTGTTCTCGTACCTTTGTGCACAGGCCGATATTGAATTTCATGCTTCCTGCGCATTCACCACTGCAGTACATTCCCAACTAAGGAGCTCGAGGTAATGTGGCAGTTTTATTTGTTTACAATGTTTAGGCTTCCCACAAATAGCATGTGACGCAGTTCCTAACTGAGAATAGTTACATTTAGGCAATCGACTGGGCACGTTCCGTCATGAGAGCTGCAGCTTCATTTGGAATGAAGCAAAAATCCAATAGAGTTTTCTAAGTGGCTTGAGGAAAGTAGAGAGTCGGAGAAATGTCGGGAAATGGATAAAAGCGGGGGGCGGTTTGCTGATTCTGTAATTTAAAATGGATAACCTGCCGCTGGTATACTTGTGTAAACGTATAGACTGAGCAATGCCGCCTCTCCAATCCCATCTACTCGACTTAAATATGAATGACAGATAAAATATAGATGCTCCGCCACTTCTGTCAGTTACTGAACCCCTCTCCATGTTTCCTTCTGTCTTTGAGTGTGTCTGCAAAGACCTCCCACTCAACCTTGTGTACCCCTCAGGCAACAGCAAAAACATTGTTTGAGGAGCCAACGGTCCATGCTCACTTCCATTACTAGATATGACGACATCTGAGACAAATTCCCTCGAAAAGCTCCAGCAGTGATGAGCGGGGGGAAATTAAGCCAAGGCAGAGTTGCAGTAGTTTGCCTCAGAGATGACGGAGTCAGAGAAGTGAACTGGTGTGAGTCATAGCACCTCATGTGTCATGTGAATAATTATTGCATGCATGTGCGAATCTTCTTCACGACCCCACACTCCTTGTCCTCTGCAAGCTGCTCAGCTTCTCACTCCATTTGCTGCAGACTTCATACACATCTGCCCACAAAATGCATTTCTCTCCCTCTCTATCTTTCTGTCTCTCTCTGGCTCCCACTCTCTCACACTCACTCAAATATACACACACACACACACACACACACACACACACACACACACACACACACACACACACACACACACACTACTGAGTCACCCAGCCTCTGAACACTTATTTGCAGTCTGTGACACAACAGCAGCCGCCTCTAAACAACGTCAGCCCAGAGCTCCCTCTCGTCTGCCTAATTACATTCGCCTTTGCTACAGCAAGTTAACACACCACTGCGCGCGCGCGTGTGTGTGTGTGTGTGTGTGTGTGTGTGTGTGTGTGTGTGTGTGTGAATGAAAGAGAAAGTATGGGAAAAATGCAACACCCTTGCAAACTTTAGGCAACTCAGACATTCCTTTCTATGTAGTTGAAGACACAGAGCACATAAAAAAAAGTCTGAAGCTTCCAAAAAGCTCTTGTGAAGTCAAGGATAAAAAGCCAGCAAGTAGGCGAGTGGATAGAAAGGTGGGAGGAGGGGATGGATACGCCCTCTGAGAAGAGCAAGTGAGAAAATGCAGTGAGGGGAAAAGTATCGTCTCAAGGGAAAATAATACCTCATTGATGTAAAAATTTCCTCTTAACCTCAAACAATGCATTTCTGAGCAAAGAGGGACAGAAACCTGAGAGTTTTCTTCATAAGGTGCATCCAAGTTCTTTCTCCTCAGTCCCTTTCTTAGGCTTGCTTTAGATTGCTTGAGCAGGAATTAGAACGTCTTGGTGAAATGACATTTTATTCAAGAATTTGGATCTGTGATTAACCTGCTCAATTTGCTAATGCAACTGTAATCAAGCTTTTCATCTCTCCCAGAGGAATTCCAAAGCTTTTGAAAGAGACAAATCACATTTGTGATGAGCTCTATCCTGAGCTGTTTCCTCTTTAGCTAACCTTCAAACGAAGAAGCAAACATGTTTTTGGAAACATCTCAAGAAGTAATGTTCATTCTATCCAAAAATCAAATATGCATGGCACAGCTGCAAAACGACCAAGACATGACTGTTTACCTCAAATTGACAGAGCGAGCGAGGACACCACTGTCCAGAGAAGGAGCCAAGAGGCCCATGGTCACTCTGGATGAGCTGCAGGAATCCACAGCTAAGGTGGCACGGGCCCACTACAAGCCATGCGCTCCACAAATCTGGACTTCATAGAAGAGTGGCAAGAAGAATCATACCAATATCCGCGGGGAGAGAACATCCCTAATTATAGTTGATTTCCCGAATTTATTCAAACACCTCTAATATTAACAGTGTCGTATATTCATGTTTAAAATGTAGTTTGTTGATTGATTCAATCAAATTTGTTTTAAAAAATATCAAGACATTTGTCTAGCTCAAGGGTCACCAACGTGGTG
The DNA here is from genome assembly GCA_026261675.1 of Hippocampus mohnikei. Lineage (NCBI taxonomy): Eukaryota > Metazoa > Chordata > Actinopteri > Syngnathiformes > Syngnathidae > Hippocampus > Hippocampus mohnikei. The sequence goes on along the minus strand of JAKGUB010000557.1, from coordinate 17,998,142 downwards.
TAATATTAAGTTGATGACACTCGTAAAAGTAAGAATCTGAAAATGTGATTTCTAGATATAAAGTGTCACATGTGAGATGAAAATTTAAAACAGCACCATTATCCATCCGTCTATTTGCAACACAGCATATCCTGAACGGATTCTTGGACAGCAACATTGTGAAAAGTAATTTTAGTAAATGTCTTATTTTAGAAGGGTGTATCAAGCTGGTTGCCCTTTGCATTGATGAGTCTTCAAGAAGTAGCTCTTAGTTGCAAAAAGATTTGTGACCCCTGGTCTAAAATCTCGCTAATGTTTTTATGGACAAAAATAGGGTGAAATTGAGAAATATCAAGTTTTTGTTTGTTTGGTTTTTGTGTTTATGAGCAAGCAAAACATTTTTATTTATTTTTATCTGAATACCCGATCATCCAATAAAATGTTAAGAAGGATATCTGAATTTCAAAATATTCAATTGTTGCAGCCCTACCTGTGACTAATCCATACAAAATCCATATAAAACAAGACCCGCACTCAAACACATGAATACTTCATTCTTGTCAGGAAGTACATCCAAATAAAATAGCAGGACAGAATTTACATTTATTTCAGGAACAAGCGATTACATTTTGTTGAAGTGAAGATTTATGGCCCATGCCTCTCACTGTGAGATATAAAACAAACTTATTTTGAAGCAGTGGCACTTTCTGCCCACTCCTGCTCTCACACAAATAGTAACAGTCCGTCTAAGTTTCAAAGCCTGTGAAATATTCATAAGTACCGAAAGGGAAAAAAAAAAAAACTTTTAATACACGTAACAAGAAACCACTGCTTCTGTCATCGCTCTCACTCACATTTCGCTCTTCCTTCCCTCCTGTCTCTTTCGTGGTCCCTCTTTCTGTGGTTCTCATGAATAATGGACACTTACAGAAGCCAATGTCTCAGATTGTTCCAGCTTTTGGATCCAGCTCAGACTGCTGCACTGATCAAAATGGTCTTCCTAATTAACTGTAAAAGTCTTTGTCATGCAAATGTATGGCCCACACACAACAGTGACTATGTTGCGCTTTGGAGTTCAAACTAAAGGCTGACGTTGAACACCTGCAAACAAGTTGCACCCCATGAACAAATTCATGTGAGGGCATTCTTGTGTGACCATTAAAATGCAACAACAAAATCATTTATAACACAAATACAACAAGCTCTCATCCTCTAAAATACAGCAACACAGAGACATCTAACATTTTTGAAATGTATTTTTGTGCAGCCCACCTTTTACAAAAAACAGCTACCTTGAAATTGCATGAGTCCATTGCAACACCCCCCAAAAATACCCAAATGTATTCTTACATAAAAAATAAAAAAAAGTTGCTTGAGACAGCCTATCCCAGCTGACGGGAGGGTGTGTGTGTGCGTGTGTGTGTGTGCGCGCGCGCAAGTTGCACAGAAAATGGATGGAGAGTTCAAGCTATGGTATGAACTTTACATTGTAAAGCTTAATGTGTAGAACTTTGGATTTATTTGCTGACAGTAAAATGTCTTTCTTTTTTTGTTTGTTTTGCTGATGAGAATGCTGAGGGTTTTTGGATGTGCTTCTTCGACTGACCTCCTGATGAGACTGACTTCAGCGCAATTCTTCTGAGAGATCGGGGGACATGCATAACGCTGATTCTTGCCCGATTAATATTTAAAGGATGCAGTGTTCTGTTATGTTAATCAGACCTGCAAGGTAGCTTATGGAGGGTTATAACCTGTACATTCGCATTTTCTGACAAGGCAAGAAGACAATAGGCGGCCCAACTCTGACTCATATCACCGAAACATATTTATTTCCATGACGACTGTACTCCTCAATGTCAATGTGTAGTCTATCCTCTTTTAATCCTCTCGTCTCTTCATTATGCTAATTAGGACAAAACTCATAAAGATCACACTCCTAAGTGCTCTTTTCTCTGTTTCCTTCTATCTGGCTCATGTTTCCCTTTTTAGTGTACTGTGCCGATTAAATCACGATGGGTCAGAGACTTATGAGCATAAAAACACAGGTTTAACCCTGCGGCCATTGATGTACTGTTCACTTAATGGTGTTAACAGCCAATTTCATTGCAAAATAAATGTTAATTTTGCCTAGAAAGTATCAATTCAAGCACACTGGTTTGTGTTGTACCTGTGAGTGTGAATTTAAATAAGCCTTGTTTGAATGCTTCAGTGCCTGTGAGAATGTGCAACCTCACTTGCATTTAGTGTTCTGGCAGACGGTAAGCAAACACCCCTCTCTGTGAACTCTTTACAAATCTTGTCAGGCAATGCACCAGCATTCTGCTTTTGATCACTCGAATGGGAAGATACTTTCTTGCTGCCTTTCATTTCATAATACCAAATGTTATTTTATTTATGTTAGACTCTTCAATGTTGCCCTGACAAAATCTGTTAACAAAAATAAATAATTCAATCTTTGACCATATTTATCTATCTGCAAGCCAAACATGTTACATGTTCCCGTGGCTCTCTTGTACTTCATCGCCGGAGGAGAGTTCTCCCACTGGCTGTGAAAATCAGAGTGTGTCTCAAAAACAGAGGAGAAAGCTTAAGTTGCTTTTTGGCAACAGCAATACAAGACCTAAGAACACATGGCAGATTTTATTAAAATACCTTTTTATTTTTTTTGCTGCTTTTAGCACCGCATTTCTCTCTATTGCTTACCCATATACCAGTTTGGCACAATTCTACTTTGGCATTCATATCCAAGTCCCTATCCAATACTTTGCCATTTCATTCAGAAAAAAAAAAAAAAAACATTCATCCAATTGTTCTCAAATTAATATAAAACGATACATGCATCGATGTGTATGTACACTTTTATGTACACATTTCACCACGTAACAGCTTACTTGACTTTCCTCCAGACCGTGGTGGGGCATCCTTTATTTTTGTTACAAACTGTTGCTACTGAAGACAACACCACAAAATTGTGCTGAAATTATGTCCAATCGCTAATTAAAGTCACTTAAAAAAAAAGACTTAACTGGCTGACAATGTATTGTATGGCATCTGTGGCGAGCGCTCAAGTTAATAGACATACTGTACAGTAAATGACTCTGTCACGTTGCGAGGTAGTGGTGGACCCCAAAGAGCAGGCAGGAGCAGGGTGAACTTGACGAAATGTATTTAATAAACATAAAACTAAATCCAAAACAAAAATAGTCCAAAGTAGCAAACAAAAATCACAACTGAAGCTAAAACAGAACCTTGACCAAAACATGACCAAAACAAATATGATTAGTCCTTTTATAGAACTAATTGCCAAACGACCAACAGGTGTGCAGCTGCAGGGGGAGCCCTACAGTACACCTGTTGGTCCCAAACCGAATCATAACAGACTCTGTATACTTTGATGCTGACAGTCTGACACAGTTGCCGTTCCGACTAATTACTTTTTCATGAACCATTGTATTTTTTCAGAGTTTGAAATGTCCTGGATGAATGAAATTACAAGCATGGAAAAAGATCTGAAATTAGACATGAAACTGTATTTTGAAATCATGCCACTATTTCATTATACTAATTAAAAATATGATGCCCAGTATAACATGCCAGAACATTTCACCCATGCATTCCTATTTAATTATGTGATTTATTTCACACAATCCAAATTAACACTGAAATTAGCCTGTACACGTGAAGCCATCAGTCAGCTAACTGACTGTCTCAGCCCACCTTTTGCTCTCTGTCTCCCACTCATTTAAGCCTGATGAAACAGTCATTGCCCTCAGCTACATTACTGCTTACTGGCTGCATTTAGTGTACATGTACAGAGTGAAGCAGAGCTTTGGCGGATGCCAGGCAAAAATAAGAGGGATTTTTGTGTTCGTCTGAAACCAAAACGAAAAACATTCGGTATGATGCGTTTTATATCACCTTAAAAGAAACATACCGGTATTTATGTAGACCTGCCATAGGGCTACATCTTCCTATGACACTTGGTTATCAGAAACCACATGACAGAATTAGGGGGACTGGCAGCAAAGAAAATCGACACATTCTGAACAGAGAGCTTGCTTGAAAGAGCGAGAAACAGACACATATTGTCAGGGGAGGGGTTGTCGCATACAACCGAAACAACGTCAAGATTGGAAAATGTCACAAGAAAAAAAATCAGAATAATTTCAGATTAAAATCAAAAGAGATACTTGCGAGCGTTAACTCAGCACTGCATGTTGGCTGTGAGAGGTCATGCCTAATGAGGTGGCTGGAGCGCTGTGGGTGTATTTAACAATAATATGAAATGAAAGCAACATAAAAAGCTGCATATAAAATGACTGGCAGGGTAAGGCAAATGAATACACACTATAACCTTTATAGAACTCAGCATGTTCACAAATTCACAGTTTAAATGTCAATGGCAGGAGGCAGCACAAAGTACTGGATGTATAGAGCACTTACTGTCAAGCTTTTGAATGACTATTTCAAGGATACCTTGTCCAAGACATTATTTTTAAAGGCATTTACAGTACATGAGTAGTGCTAGGTTTCCAGTCAATGCTTTTGGACACATTTTTCAATGGGCCTCTGAGTGATTAGCAACGTGACAAAAAGTAAGTTCAAATATGTATTTCTGCATGACAGACCCACAACAAATTAACTTTAAATTAATTGACATTTGCTCCCAATTATTCCTTCTCAAATCTACACTGATGCTGTTACTGGGAACTAATAAGAGCTGCGATTTAGCAGAGCAAATGTCCAACCTTATAATTTTAATCGTATTTTTAAAATATAAATCAATGAGCTGGTTAAGTTTAAAGGGTGAAATCGGTTTTAATGATTCGCTTACATAGCTGGGCATGAAGAAATTAAGCAAGTTATCTCCTTCATTTGTAGTGACTAACATGCAAACAAACCACGAGGGTTTTGAGTGTGTGACACCATCGAGCGGTTCTCAACATATTGGAGCCAGTCCAGAACCGTAGAAAGATGGTTTGAAAAAAAAACAACAACAAAAGCATGAATGAGGCCCTCCCTGACATGATTTGTTGGCAAGATTCGAGCACTGTTCGTAGAGGTTTGGCGAGCGAGTAATAAATTTTAATGAACAGGTGGAGCCCGGAAACAACTCCCTGTCTGCAAACTCCATGAGATACAAAGACCCATGTTGAGAGATAGTTGTCCAAACTTCCCGTGCAGCTCCTTTGCTGCCAAAATATGAGGTTTGTGATGACAGCGGAACATTTAACCCTATGTTGCATGGCTTCTGCAGGAGTTATTCAATTGTGGTTTGTTTTTAAATTTAGGGTAGATTATGGCCAAATATCATAATAAATTCACAATTTTGGGAAAACCAAAGTGCAGGTACTTCGTGTGCATAATAACTTAATCACTACAATTACCTTGCCAAAAAGCATGGCAGTACTGATAGGTAACACATAGAAACTGTTATTTATTGTGTTCTATATGTTCTATATACTCTTCTGCACAAGTACAATAGGGTATTTGGACCTTTTCATCTCACGGATAGAAATTATTCAACATTTTGTGGACCCTCTTTCACACTCACCTTTTCCTCATGGAGGCTGCCATGTTGCTTTTGCTCTCGCGGTGGATTTAAAAACTTAAACTGGTAACTTGAATAACCAATATGAGTTAAAGGGTGTGGTTACTGAAGTAACCCGTATGCAACATAGGGTTAACAGACTACCATAATTGATGGAAGTGGTCTCGCGTTAGAGCCGATCGTCCATTAAAATGAGGTCCTTTTTGTGTGTGTGTGTGTGTGTGTGTGGGGGGGGCTCCAAACATGTTTTCCAATTTGATGAGGTTGAGCATGCCTTTGAGCATTGTTATATTACCGGTCTGTATGTGCTCCTTCAGCATTTGTGTGTGCAATTTGAAGGAATGTCACTCCCCAAAGTCAATGCAAATTTTCTGTTAGCATGTCAATCGGAGTTGACATTGACTTAAACATTAGCACTGGTAATGTTTTTAAAACAAAGCATGTCTTTTATTGAAACATACAATATGTGTAATTCTTTTTGTTGTGTGTTTAGTTTTACATTAAACTCCAACTGGGGTATTCCTAAACAACTTAAAGCATGCTCAGTATGGGGAGAATCACATCACACGCTTGCCCCACAAGAAACACAGCGCATTCAGGGTACTTTCATAACATCGGGAACTTGAAGAGACGCCACACAATTTGGTACATGAATTGTCTTTATTCTATTATAATATTTTTATGATTGTTTAGAAGCCCAAATCAAGATTAAAATAACATTTCAATTGGCTTCCCAGCCCTGGTTCATTTTACAAACTATGTATGGTGAACATGTACTATTTTGTGAGGCGTCATAGGCAGCGTATGACCAAGATAAGAATTGGTCCACCTGATGAAGTTGCTCAGTTAAATACAGACCAACAATTAAGAACCTGCCAGTACAGAGTCCACTCTACTAATGAGCTGGAGCGTGCCCAGGCCTGTGCACCTTTGTGCTGAGGTGTGTGTCAAACCTAATGGAAGCGCTTGTTTTAATCACACCGGAATCTTAAAGGCTTTGCCGTTGCTGTCACTGTCAATGTCTGTACAAGCTTTATCTCATGAGGCTGAAGCTCGACAGATGGGCGAGGGTTCAGGAGGAAAAAAAAAAAAACGAGTCCTTGAATGGGCCTGGGGTGGTGGCTGTTGCATTCGGCTTTTCACATCTGCCATTTACACACGGCATACCTGACCTTACCTCCCACGGGCCATTGTAGAAGCCAATCAAATCACCACAATATTACTGCCGTTGGCATTTCCAAGCTTATCTTATTCTTTAACCTCTTTTATCATGGCATCTGATTTTGTGATTGTTTCTCATTACCTGCATCTGCCCTCATCTCATTTGTCAACTTTGTCCCATTCTTTTTTTGTTCCTTTTGTTTTCCCATTCTGTTTTGTTTTGTTTTTTCAGGCAAATCTTATTCGAAGTCGACAATTGCTGCTTTCTAATTTGAAGCATAATTACTGTACTGACTGGCTGACCTTTTCCACCACAGCTGTTGTGACATCTTTTGGAATCGCTGATGTCCTCCACGTGACTTTTCCTCATCTGTCATCTTTTCTAGCAATCTCTTTTTTTAATTAAAAATAAATAAATAAACAAACAAACAAAAATAAATAAATAAATAAGACTTTATTTAACTGGTTTGCATGTATTGGGTTGAGAAAAATTGAGCAAAACACAAAACCTGGCATTCTTCTCCAAATAGCTCCGTCTTAAGAAATACAAGCTCTTCGTCCTGTGTATGTGTTGGCAAGTGTGTGTTTCGCATTGAAAGCACAAAGGCAGCTTGGCATTTTAACAGCGCTCATATAAGTGACACACACATGCACGCACACACAATAAGAAAAATCCTCAACTGCATTTGTATGCATCATTCTGTCTTTCTTAATGCCTGCTCATTCCCACTTTTTGAACCCCAATATCATCTAAAAGAGGATTTATGAGGGGTCAAACCGCATCACTCCAGTGCAACACAATCTCAATTGGACGGAATACAACCTTATTCCAGATATCCATGAAATCGAGGCACTACTGGAATGGAATCTTTATCTTTTTTCATCACTTACGCAGACTGAACATCAATGCAAGTGATGGTAGATTATTCAGTATAGTATTGTGTATTTCAGGGTATCTCGTCATGTATGTAATGTCACATTTAAATTGAATCAACATTCTGGTAATAAAATTTTGTCTGTTTTGGTAGACAGACACCCGTGTGCTCAGTGGAAGAAGGAGGCAACTTCATTTTTGGTGCTGCAGCTAGTCGACCGTGTTTGGAACCGCACTGCACCTCTCTGGGCGTTCCGGTGGGCCAAACTGCTGCGCCCCTGGCGCATCTAGCAATTCTGTTACAGAAAGTAGAGTGCCTTCAGTGTAAAATTGGGCACGTCTTAATCTTCCTGCGGTGGCAAGAGTAGTTTTGCGTCTTTGGTAGATGCACCACACGTCACTGGGTGTTCTGGCTGATGCGACGGGCACGCCCCCGGCACATCTCACAATTTTGTGACAAAAAGTAGACTCGTCCTACATCTGAGTGTGAGCACGGATGGTTGTTCGTCTCTGTGTGCCTTGTGTGAGTGGCTGGCAACCGGTTCAGGGTGTCCCCGCCTACTGCCCAAAGACGGCTGGGATAGGCTCCAGCACCCCCTGCATCCCATGTGAGGATAATGTGGATCGTAAAATGAATGAATGAATGAAAGTAGACTCGTTTTTAGACTTTGAAAAAGCAAATGTAATCAATCGTTAGCCCAGGTGGTGTAACGCGTTTTTCGTGGAGGTTTGGCGCTCCACAGTTGTGAATGGTGGATGTTATCATTCTCATTCATATATATGACAACAGCATGAGACTAGGTCATCTGCAATGGGAGATCTTGTCGTTGACCGGTGTAAACCCACTCTGCAATATGCGCTCCCACCACCCTGATTTTAATGAGAATGCGGGTGACCAATTCAATTAGCTGGCAGTTTGCTGCTTCCATCCGACAACGGCGCAAATGCCGGCTTCGCCCAATCTTACCTGTGCAAAGTATATGAAAATTGCATTTATTCTAAAGGGCTACAAAGCAACAAATCCAGAAGTACACAGATATGCCGTTTGCAAATGTCACATGACCGTACTCAGAAAACAGGCGAGCCGTGATTGGTCGTAACTTTAGCCCTGAACAACTGTAATGTCATTTTCAGTTGAGACCAAGTGGCAAAATGACTGCCCCTTGACAGGGAAAGGATTTTCCACAAATGCAATATTTATCAGAATACCGTGTTTTGACTAGTGGGTCCAAATAGAACATATTATTGTCAAGAAAATGAGGACTTGACGTCCCCTTTTAATACATTGCCAGAAGTCTGTATCTGAAGTCTGTATCGGGAGATCAAAATCAGGCGTAGAAAAAAGTAGTGTGTTTCCGGTAACATGAAATTTCAGCATAGGGTCGGTAGGTCGGACAAAGTTTTTTTTTTTTAATCTTTTTTTCTCCCTCCCTCCCCCATCAAAAACGTAAACAAAATAACCATAAAACATAAAACAAGGAGACATTGAAACCAGTGCCGGATGCTCGTCTGTCAAAGAGGGGAAGCTCAATTTTGATCGACATCATAAAATGTGTCCGTTTATTTATACGCGAATTCTACTCTAGCTCCGTTGCTTTTCAAGAAAATGATCTGTGACCCTGTCATACCAACAAGGCGTCTTTTCCCCGTACTTAATTAGTGTCCTACAACTATAGGAACTACAATAAAACCCACCAGAAATAAAAGATTAATTTGTCGCTAGTTGTTTACAACAAAGAGTGTCGCTAAAATGATTAGGAGAAGTCTCCAGCTCAACTCGGAACAGAATGCGAGTTGACAAAAATGCTCGCACAGATGCTTACACTAAAATCTCGGTGATTGGCTCATTTCAATGTCAATCACTAAAAGCTCGGTGATTGGCTCATTTCAATGTCAATCGAACTGGCACACAGGCATCCAATCTGATGCAGAAAAGCCTGGCGTCCGGTACCCTCCCACTGCCATCCAGTCCCAGAGAGGCCGAACTCCGTGGGCGGGACAAAAACCAGTTTGTATCCAATGACTCGTCTCCGTTCAACGTATTGGGACAACCTACCCTGAACTCACTACCGTTTAAAGCACAGCGAAGCTGCGGCGTGAAGGAGAAGGGACTCGCGTCGTACGTCGTAACCAGTAATAAGAAGAAGCTGATTCGAGGCAAAAGTTGAGCACGTTGTAGCGCATATTTAGTCAATGACATGTACACACAATGACATTTACATTCATATATTTCATCACTTATTCTTTGACATTTTAGGGAAGCCAAGCTTCCCTTGCAGTCCGAGAGCAATCGCCACTGATTGAAACCCCGCCGGCGGCGGCGAGTTGGGTACCCAGCGGCTGGGTGTTAGAGCCTCTGCGTCCCGCGACCTAGACGGCCCGTGGTGGCCGTGGCCCGGCCTGGACTAGGGTGCCGTAAGACTAAGGCGGACGGGGTCGACGTCAACGAGCGCGGACGCGCTGGTCGGCGGGGTGGGCGGGCGGGGAACGCCGACGGGCGCCTGACCGGGGTAGTGACGGGGACGGGCGGGACGCGGAGGTGGCGCGGCGCACCGACCGACCCCGCGCCGACACCGTCCCCTCCCCGCGACGCCTCCGCCGCCGTCGTCCCGCCGCTCGCGGCGGCGGCGCCGCCGCCTATTTGGGTTTCGCTCGCTCCGGCTCGAGGCAGGGGTGCGCCGCCCGCCGGCCTCGCGGGTCGGGCGCTGGGCGGCGCTGGGTGTTCGTGGCGGGGTAGAGTAGACGACCGCCAACGACGGCGCGCCATACCACAACCCCGCCCGTCCCACCGCCACGCCCGCCCCCGCCTCTTCCCGCGGCCGAGTTCGAACGTCGCCGCCGCCCTCGCCCCGTTGAATCTTTTCGATACAGCAGTGGATGCTATTTTCTTAATATTATGGTGCGAGCATGCGACTGCAACACACAAAACGCGGTTTAAACTGTTATCGGAGATCGTGGCCGCCGCCACGATTCAATGTTGTTGACAGACGAATGGGCAAACGACGCAACGTGAATATCGCGAGAGTTTGCACCAATGTAAACGCTCTAAATTCATCTTTCCTTTTGTTATTTATAATTTTGTCTGTGGTTTTATTGTTCTTGTTTTGATTGTAAAGCGTCCTTAAGTGTTTTGAAAGGCTATTATTACGCAAAAATGTAGAAGGTTTGAAAAAAAATGCTGACCGTAAAGTTTTTCTTTGAGGTAGAAATTCTCAGTCGGTCAGGTTACCGGAAACACACTACTTTTTTTCTACGCCTCAGGTGAATTGGACTCAGACATGGGTGCAAAAAATTTTGATGGAGACATTCCGAGACAACTATTCAGACTCTGCTTAGACACATATTCAGACTATGCGAAGACACAAAATAGAACGACTTGCAATCGTCTGGGACGACATTGCACGAGATTTTGGTGTGTCCTCGAGGGAATCCTGTCCAATTAACCAGGAGAACATATGTGAAGTCAGTGATCATATCCCAAAGGTGTTAGGAGAATACCTTAAATGTCAGGGTTTCCAATTTCCTGCACACCATACTCATCCAACCATGCCTTAATGGTCCTTCCTTTGTGCACAGGAGATGCAGTTATAGTTCCTACAAAGTTGGAAGCGTAAAACATTCAGGGGGAACTAATGTGACATTGTCTGACTTCTTATTGTTTATTATTTTAAAAATGTGTGCTCAAGACTTTTGTCCATGTTTTTTTTTCCAGTGTGTTCTAGTGCCTATATGTTTCCCTGAAGACATTTTCATCCAATTACCAGCCTGGCAGTCTTTTCCAAATGAGTTTTACTGCCTCTGTCTCCCTTCTTTCTCTTAATTGTGCTCTGACACCTTCATATTCTGTTCGCGCTTACTCTGTCAGCCTTCAGCAGGTTTTATTCCTCCTTTTTGCATCGTGGTGTTGTGTGACTGTGTATCAGCTGTGCGCTGAGAGGGAGTTTCAGGCTGATTAAAGAGATGATTTATCAGGGCAAGATGTTGAAGAAATTCCCTGATCACTCCTCAAATCGCATCCCTTCAAATAAGCTCTATCCATGCAACCAACCATAGAAACTACTCAGTCCCAAGAAACAGGCATTTATATTCATGCATGTACACATTCTTTTTTTTTTTTGCTCTCGCACATGAAGCACATTGCGCATTGTAATTAACATGATGCGAACGATATGAATGAAAGCCCTTTCATTTCTGACTCACTTAATAAAGTTGCCAAAGCACACGAAGCAATAAAAAAAAAATAAACAAACATGAAAACACAAATGTATTTCTGTGGAATTCACATGTCTCAGAAAAAGCCAGAATCCAGGATTTGCAGACATCCACAGACTTCAGTGGCTCAAGACTATTCGGTATTACACAGGTGGGTGTGAAAGGGGTCTACATGGGAAAATCGCTGTGTCTTGAAAACTTTGTAAGAAAGACGCATGAGGAATTGATTTAAGCGTGAATGGGAGAATATGCCCGCTAATAGCCGCAGATATAGGAGTGAGCATGGTCGTATGCAAAACACGGAGTGGATTTTCAGTAAAGAGGACGTTCAAGTGGATTTGGACAACAAACCACGAGGAGGGCTCGCTCCACCTAACAGTATGAGGAGAAGGCAATCAATTGATTTATTATTATAGAAGTCATTAATTGCAGTCCATCCTTCACGTTATTTTCTTTCACATTTTTCTGCTTTTGGTTGGCTTGCCTGGCAGTCTTTGCGACCCAGATGCTAACAGAGGGACGCAACACAACAAGCATGGTCGCAATGAAAACATGAAATGGTTTGAGGATTTTTTTTTTTGAATGTAACAAAATGATTCAGGGAGGCTGAAGGACATTCTCGCGAGGCTTTATCCTCACTAAAATGGGACCAACAATGCCACTGGCTTCAAGCAACTGACACTTTAACACACAAGGAACAGCAACACATACGGTGACCCAACGAACAGCATTGACTCATACTCAATTATATATATTCTCTCCGCCTTCAAGGAAAAGCAATTTTTACTGTATCTTTTCCACAAGACCTCATTGATATCTAGTACAATGTGGTTGTACACTGTGCAACTCTAAATTTGCCTGCATGCTGTAAAGTAAAATGTGTATTGCTTAGAAATCAGTGAGTGAGTGGTGGGTGCAAAGAATGGATCGCAATTTGTCTTGATACTGTATCTTAAGAGAGTCATGACAGTGGGTAGTCGTGGTCATTCCAAATATCCTAAAAACGTCGACTGAAGTCGACAGTCTGGAGTCCTCTGTGGTTTATAAAAGTATGATAGTCTCAAAGCGATCTCTTCATCAAGAATGCATGCGTTCTAAAAGAATTAGAAGGCCACTTTTACCAGGCTGTGGCTTTCATTTCCCCTTTTTTTGTGATTAAATAGTGACTAACTCACCTTTTTGTTCAATCCATTTTCTGTCACCCATCCTTAATCTACTTCTGCCTCAGTTAGTGATTTCCTATATTTCTCAAGAAGACTTTCACATGCTCCAGAAAACATAGTCGATTTTATGAGAAGCCAAAGCCAGCACAACTGTGGATCGCAGCCTGATGTGAGCCAAAACACAATCATTGTCTACTGTGCATCAACACCTTTACATGTCTCATCAGTGCAACTCTTTTGTCTAAAATGTATATAAAACTATCAGTGTGTATTAAAAGCATATTGCATCTAGACAGATTGATGTTTAAAATAGTGTGCTTTTTTTTGCATTGATTTCGAAGAGAGTGGGTATTTAATGACAAGCAGTTTAGCGGGGTAGAAGGTAAGAAAAAAATCCAGCAAAATCTCAAACTTAAAAAAAAAAAAAAACTTCCATAAAACAATTATGTCTCCATTGTTACACATCTGCTGTGGATTTAAGCCAGGATTTATTTGCCTCATCCTTTCAAAGAGAGCTCATCAAAACCGGACATCTGAGTGCAAATTCCCAGCAGTGATGTGTTTTGCCAAAGCGATGTAATTAGATGCGTAACAACATCACTTCAACAACGCCAATTCCTAAGGGGTGTGGACAGTGACCAGCTCTAGTCATGGAATACATGTACCATCGTTAGGTAATTACGATTTAAAATAAATAAATAAACAAATACATACACATAAATAAATAAACAAACAAACAAACAAACATTTAATGAATTTTGCTCCAGTCACAAATATAAATAAATAAATAAATAAATAAATAAATAAATAAAACAAAATCACAGTCCGGGAACACAGGAACTATTATGGAGTACATTTTGCTCTAAAAAGGGTATTTGTTCCAAGTGTAAACAGGGTAGATGAGAGTAGAAAATAAATATTGCTTCAAATTTTTTTCAGTGTAAAATTTACTCGGCCTATTTTATTCTCAACCTTTACTCCGTTTCGACTGGGGAAAAAAATATTATCTTTTTAGAGTAAAATGTACACCATAAAATGTACGTGTACATTTAGCAAAAACTGGTATCCTCAGGATTACAATTTAATGTGAAGCGGTGGTTGATCAATATGCCCTCAAAAAAAGAACAAAATCCCACAAGTTTTTGGTCTTTCGCCTCCACACACATCACTCTGTTAAACCCCTGCGGCAAATTCCAAGTTGGCTTCCAGCTGGCCTTGGTCTGGCCTGGGATCAGGCTGTTTAGCCGGGTGGAGCAGAGGTGGAAGAGGTTCCCGCTGCGATAGTCCTCCTGTTCCAAGTGCCTAATCACCCAGGACCCCATTCCAGCCACGGCCAACAGGCGGTGGGAAGCCCCCCCGACACCTCGAAACGCAACCACGTGGACCCCAGACTGCCCTTCTGTCATGGGCAGTGTCTCCGCACTTGTCTTTTAACAATTAGCAAGAGTGAAATGTATAACAGAGCTGGTGAAGAGATCATATTGAGAAAAAAAACATACAAATTTTTCCATTCAAGCCTTATCTTATCCTCCACATTTCCGCAATAACAAATTCTGATCATCTGGTATCAGGTCACACAGAGAATATGGCTAAAAAGATTGGATTACTCATCAGTCTGAAAAAAAGTTGCTTCATTTTGAAAATGTTGCTCAAATCAACATGTGCTCTTGTACACACAGCTCTTCTTGGTCATTGAATCTGAAAACTTAAGTTCACATTAAGCAAAAATGAGGGGGAGACCAATCAATGAGACAGAAAATGAGCCAAAACTTTCCAGGGAAAAAGTGCATTTCGGGGGAACCCCCAATTTTATTTATTTATTAATTTATTTTTTACAATAATATGTTCTACGCAGCCTCACTAGTCTAAATACAGCATTCTGATTAATATTGTGTTTGTGAAATACGAGTAGTAAAATCCACCCATTTTTGCCACTTACTGTTGACTGAAAATGACATCACAGTTGCTTAGGACTCAGGTAACAACCAATAATGGCTCAGGCTCAGACAACAGGCGAGCCATCTCCATCAGCCATTATTAATTTAGTAGAGAGGCATTCCAAAATAAAACAGTACTGTTTTACATACCACTGCAGTCAATAGACACAACTGTAATATTTGGGCTTGTACTACTGTAGTACACCCACTAGAAGTTTTGTGTTTGATGGGGAACAGAGATGGACTGGGTGTATTTCAGCTAATTCACTTCAATTGAGAAATGAATTAAACCAAACTTGAAATGTTTATCTTCCACTTTTTTCTTTAGCAGCCTGTTTCACTGATTCGTTCAGGTATAGACCGAGTGTCGGCCTTGAATGGTGATGAGTGTGTGCTGCAATGTAACCCGTCAGCTGAGGGATTTCTTATCAATCCGATTGTCTTTTTAAACAAAATGACTGAGTCAGCACAGATTCTTTTATCTGTTGTTTAAAAGTGTCTTTTTCCCTTCAGTGTTATACTTTTACACTTTTCACACAATTCCTCCGAGTCGATTTTGTACCTTGGCTGCATGAAAGCTATGTGACTCATTAGCTCCTTCCTGTGGTCAGCATATGGAATAAATGGAACTGTGTCAAGAGGCTAGCTGCCCTCATGGCACATCGCGTGGGAGGACAACAGGGAGTTTAATGACAGCAGACAAGAATTCTCTGCCGGGTATGTGAAAAGCCGTCTTTGTAGCACATGCTCAAACACACATGCAGTGAAGAGAAACCATGTTAGTGAAGATATCATTCATTTATTGCCCTCAGTTTTCTTATCCTATATTGTATTTTCTTCGATGTTACACTATTGTTACTGTTGATAGCTGTTGCAATAACTGTTGCGTCCATTTGGTCATAACGTGTGTGCTTGTGTATGATTTGCTTCTTGTAGACCTCATTCATTACACGGAGAAGCTGGATATGAAAAAAAAAATTGAATCGTGCGTACAACATCGTTTTATTTACGTGAACGTTGGCATTTAGGAGGGAAAAAGAAAAACCTGTCTCGCTACATTTGAAATTGAGTTTCACTGAACAAAGCTGAGTGGCTAGAGGCATGAAATGTGAACATAATCAAAGTTGTGAGATTTTGTTTAATAAGTGAGACAATAAGAGAATTGTTTGAATGGAAACTTGACAAGCGGGTAGTCACGGTGTTTCGCACCAAGAACCAAGAGCCGGCCCACGACATGAAGACATTTTAAAAGTGCTAAGGGCACTTCACTCTCTCTCTGCTTCCGACTATCCCTCTTGGCTTCCTGCTCTTCTCCTTTCCCTGTGCTGCTATTGCGACTCCGTCTTTGTCCACAAGCTCCTGATGCTGCACCCGCTTTCGCGGGAGCATCTCTGGGGTTTACTAACTAGCTCATGTGGCTCTGAAGAATTTCCAATGTGGGATGAGAGCCTTTTTCTTTGGTCGAAACACAGACAAGCTGTGCGAAGATTAATTAAAGTGCTCCCTCCCCAAGATTGTGCCAAGACGCCAAGAGCGACGACAATGTAGGCTATAGAGCAGGGGTGTCCAAACCTGGTCTCTCACTTTATACTGTTAGGTGGAGCGAGCCCTCGTCGTGTAACACAATTAGAGTACACCTACCGATCCATTCAAAGAAATCAGGCTTAACCAAATGCGCTCTTTTAGTAGAAATAAAGCCCTAATTGTGATTTTAACATCACCTTGTGCCATTGCCATAATCTTTCCTACTAATGTCTCGAGGCACGAAAATACAGTGTGCTGCTGTGCGCATTTTTAATTGAAGAAAAACTGTTGATTACTGAAAAAATAAAAACGACTGGTTGTTTATTTTTAAGTAAAGTATCTTATTTTCCCCTGTGTATGTATATCCATCCATCCATTTTCTGAACCGCTTGATCCTCACTAGGGTCGCGGGGGGTGCTGGAGCCTATCCCAGCCATCTTCGGGCAGTAGGCGGGGGACACCCTGAATCGGTTGCCAGCCAATCGCAGGGCACACAGAGACGAACAACCATCCAGTATGTATAATTGTTCTTTAACCAGGCAAAAATATATTGAGTCAGAATATGCGATTTCTGTATTCTAAAGAATGTTCACGTAAGTCATAAACACTTGAATAATAACATATGAAATAGTTGCAGCCGCAAAGCAAACCCCGGATAAATTGGTGTGAATAATTATTGTGACAAATCATTCATATGATCAGTGTCTCTATATCGACGAATATCATTAATAATTCATGAAAAGAAATACGAGTAGATGTGTTATTTCCAAAGTGTTCATCAATATGATAGCTCTTAGCATGAATTGGTACTGAAGAAGTTTCAAAAAGGTTGGCGACCCCTGCTCTTTATTTCGCTTGTTTTGGACTCTCCATTATGTCATGTAGGTAAAGGCCCTGTCACACCTTGACGATTTGGCCAGCGTATGCCAACGTATGAAAAATTTGGCAAATACGCTGGCGTACGTCGAATAAGTTATGGGTAAGTTTTGTATACGTAACAGCACGCTGAAGCGCGTTGGTATACGTCGAAGTACGTCGAGGTCGTCGAAAAATTTTGTGCATTCTCAAAATTTCTCGACGTATGTCAGCGTATGGCTATACGTCCCGTATACGCAGGCCATAAGTAATAGGTAAGTTATGCGATCGTTGCACACGTTCAAACACGTTAAGTGTAGGTTACTCATAAGTCCAAATACGTCGAGATAATGTCTAGCGTACCCAAAACCTATGAGTAACGTGCTTTGAACGGATGTATAACTTATATCGAACTTATCTCCTACGCATATTGACGTATGTAGACGTATTTAACATGTTCCAGACGACCACAGAACTTACTGAACGTGTTTCTAACGTACAGCTGCCGTATAATGGCGTATTGGTAGCGTATAGGGGAATTGGGATATAAAAATGGGGTTCACAGGAGGAACCCGTCAGTACTCCTCTAGATTTCATGGTGAGCAGATGTTCATATCATCCGAGAGATGGAGGATCCGGCAAGGCTGAGACGAGAATACCTACTAGCTGTTCTCCAACATCCGTGCCTTCCGGAACTTGCTCTTGGACATGCTGACCAGGCTGTCACGCACGTAGTTGGCGAAGGCTGCAGTGGCTGTGATGGGCTGAGGCTGTGCGAGACCTTTGATGAGCTCCCCAGACTTTTCTTTGGCATGACGCTGATGTTGTTTGGTTTATTAATGACACAAGTCATAATGGCGTTTGATTGCTGCTTTAATAGCGTGAATAGCAACTCACAGTAACGATGGCAAGCCGCACCTTGCCTCTTGGGTTCTACCATTTTAACTAGACCGGGGATAGTCCCCAAACAGATGTTGGTACTGCAATGTCTAGTGCAGTTATGATTTGAAACGTCGAGCGGCAGCCTTTTTATAGACTACGACACGTGATCGTCGGCAATACGCTGTTGCACGCTATGCATAAGTTAGACTATCGTTGGGCATAAGTTGTGTACGCCGGCAACACGCTAGGCATTCGTTGGAATAAGTTATCTATAAGTTATCGAAACGTTCTATATAATTTACTTATACGTTATGTATACGTCCAACTCGTTATGAATATGCTATGTATACGCCCAAAATTGAAAAAAAAAATCGATAATTCAGCGTATGCCAGCGTTTTAGGGAAATTCTGATACATCGGCATACGCTGGCTGAATCGTCAAGGTGTGACAGGGCCATAAGATTAAGGTAGAATTTCGGCATGACCTGACCAACACACACACACACACACACACACACACACACACACACACACACAAACGTAAGACGAAGTTTAAAAGTGGCAGAGAAACCAGGCTGAATTTGTCCTGGTACTGTGGAGGGGAGTTGATGTTCGTGAGGCTGGCAGCCATGGATGTCTAGGAGCCATGAAGGCTTTGGTCCGCCTCTCAAATGTTGCACAACCGTGCAGTCATGTCTGACTGTGTGACTGCGTATGTGCCTGATTTATTTTGTATGCCATATAACAAAGTATTCATTCATTGCTTTAAAAAAAAACAGGGAAGGGGAAGCACAAGCAATGTTGCTCTCTGTGAGAGATTGTGGTAATCCCAGTGGATCTAAATGCTGATCCTCTTTGACTCTAAAAGTGTAAGGGGTCACACTAAGCTTGAGCTGGGAGCAGAAATCAGAGCAGATAAAATATTTGGGAGCTAAATTCACCCACGGCAGACTGGAAAGGATCAACTTTTTATCAATGCAGTGAAATATGGATTTAAAAAAAGTCAGCATATACTATACGTGTGTGTGTATGTGTGTGTACATGAGGTGAAAAACAAAAATCAGAGGTATATTGGGACATTATCTATTAAAATATTGTGACAGCTGCAGCGCCAAATTGAAGGCCATGAAGATGAGCTTGTGGGCTCCAACTGTAGTCCAAGGATGAGGGTGAAGCCCAGCAAACAGTCCAGATGGGTCAGCAGCACATGAGCCAAATCCATCTTTAACCAGCAGGATCAGGGAGTCCTACCTCACAACTAGAAGGGCAGCGATCTCCCTCACAATCTTACAGTCTCACATACACGCTCACACACACACACACACACACACACACACACACACACACACACACTGCTTGCAAAAATCACTGTGTCTTTTTCCGGACATATAGTTTGAGAACGTGACCAAATGGAAGCCAACTCATTGCTATGCTAACTGCAGTAATATAGTATATAGCCTTATTGATTACCTTCCATAAAAACTGGTTTGTGTCCCTTTCAGTAGGCTGTAATATAAGGTATTAGGTCTTTTTACAAACGTGTTTATTTTCATATGGACTGGAGCACTTCAGATGCCAAGTGGGTTTTCCCTTATATTAAGCATATTGATTTTAAAACAGGGCGGCCCGGTAGTCCAGTGGTTAGCACGTCGACTTCACAGTGCAGAGGTACCGGGTTCAATTCCAGCTCCGGCCTCCCTGTGTGGAGTTTGCATGTTCTCCCCGGGCCTGCGTGGGTTTTCTCCGGGCACTCCGGTTTCCTCCCACATTCCAAAAACATGCATGGCAGGCTGATTGAACGCTCTAAATTGTCCCTAGGTGTGAATGTGAGCGTGGATGGTTGTTCGTCTCTGTGTGCCCTGCGATTGGCTGGCAACCAATTCGGGGTGTCCCCCGAATAGGCTCCAGCACCCCCCGCGACCCTAGTGAGGATAAAGCGGTTCGGAAGATGAATGAATGAATGATTTTAAAACATATATGCCACATTGCTCCGTATCACTGCTTTAGAATATTCTCTGGAGAGGTGTTTGGTGCCGTGAAAGCTTGTTGCATTCTCCTGCTTGTTCTTTCTTTTATGGACTTTATTGTGGCAGGAATATACTTGTATCTGTAACTAAGTCATTTTGTACTTGCTCAACCAACATCTTACAATTGACTTAGCCCGATGAGTTCATGGTGATATTTAGTAACTCTTAATGGCTTATTACAGAATTGACTGATTGTCATGAAAGGTTCCGAGTTGTCAGGGGAGAGGTTTAGAAAATAGTTCTCGCTCCGCCGTCTTGAAATGTGTGATTATGCAAATCGCTTCAGTGTCTTCTTGACTGCGGCACGGGAAAAGCTGAGGTATTCAGACGGAAATGCCAACAATTACAATTACATTTTGTAAGAGTATTTGTCAGAAAACTGCGGGGAACATTTAAAAAGAAATAAAAATGAGCATGAATTGGGTTTGGGGCAAATTGTTGTCACAGATGTTCCAGTGCTGCGATTGAAATAAGGAACCCATTTTCTCTGCTCTCAAAAGAACGCTCACCCACTGAGCTTCTATTTCTTTAGTTCAGCTTACCCGGTGTGGGATCCACTTTCCAATGGTACCAAATGCTCTTTTATTGCATTCATTGGTAACACCAGAATGGCTCACGCTTCGAAAGAAGTGAAAGGGGTTCCATTGTGCGATATTTTCACCGAATTGTTGGAAATGTGGCTAAGCAAAGACGACACCTGGAGATGAGAAAATAGGACAAAAGAAAAGACAATCCCAATTGGATGACTTTATTTTACTTTGAGGAAATAAAATAGTTAAAAACCACAATACAGGAAGCACCCCCAATGTGTTCCCCTGATTCCTTCCAGCTACGACCAGCTTAAGACACAAATAGATCAGCCGAGATATCAAAGAGCCGCGGGATAGATTCAAACAATTTAGTTGGACCACCATAATCTTGGCTGTGGAACAAAAACAAGTCGGAATACAAAGACATTTACTGAGCCTTTCTGATCTCGGTTGTAGTTTTGATTTGCCAGGTTTTTTTTTTTGTTTAAGAAAGGGAAATGGAGTGCAGTGGAGAATGAAGTCAAAGGAAGAGTTAACAATCTAAAAAGAATGTATTGTTTTTTACATCACTCTCCAAGTAAACACAATATAATTGAAAGGAACAAATTGGACTCTTTTGCACTGCAAAAACATGGACTACAGAGACAAACCACTCAAACATTTAATCAACCAGTCAGGGTTGGGCTGGATCACTCAGCTCAGTCTGAATCTTAATTGTGAATTTCACCGAGACATTTTGGTCAGTTCTATGACTCCATCTTTGGGGGAGGCGTTACATTTTTAATTGTTTTCAATATATTGCATGTTGCCATATGTCCCAATACTTAAGCCAAAGAAAGGCATGGAGTAGGTTGCCCACATATCCTACTCAGCGTGGGCATATACAATGCAGAGTTTGAAAGCACTTTTGTGGCATGGCCTCGACCTTTCTGAATGCAAATACCCACCCCCACAGCAAACATAGTTCAATCCAAAACCACACACTTGTTTGGTCACCAGTCATTCATGGCATTCTTAGAAAGACTCACATTCACACCTACGGACAATTTAGAGACATCAAAAAACTCCAAATGTGGTCATGGATGCGAAAGTTGTTTTGGATGCTCAATTAATTTGATTTTTCCTGCAGCAACTCCTATTCAACAACCCTGTTCCCATTTTGCTTCAAACGACCACTGGATTTAAACAAACACAGAAGGCGGTTTAAGTGATTTTGTCGGTACGCTCTCGCATGCTAAATCCATGAAAATCCCTGCAACAAAATCCAGAAAAATAGCATATGGCTTGAGCATTTGCCGTTTGATAAAGGCTAAGCAAACAGGGATAAAGGGGTATTTTTTTGGCACCAGCACTTTTTTAATGCAGATCTTATAGCTGATGTGGGCTTATTGTTATTGTTTTGACAAATATCATCCAATATGGAGGGCACTGTTTCCTGATACACGCAACATGCTTTTGCGTGTGTTTACGAAATAACTCATTTGACAGAATGTATAACAGATTGTATATTCCATGTTTGACCAATTAATAACCAGTTGATTTATACAATTCATTAAAGGTTGTGTCCGTGTTCTGTATCTTTGGCAAATATAGCAGTGAACGCTAATTGTCCTATTTTAATTGAGCATGGATGTTCATCACTAATTGAGTGCAAAGTCCCCGAAGAAAACTTACAAAGCCGATGTTCAGTTAGAAAGCAGAAATTATTTTAATCAGAACATTTATTATTTTATTTTATTTTTTATTGGAGCTGTGATTAATCCTTAAACCGAGCAGAGGAGAATCCCACATCCTCAAATTAACCATCAAACGCATCAATAAAAAGGAACATTTCAAACCTGGATGATGTCGGTGACTTCACAGCTCTAAATAAAGTAATTGAAGACCTTTCCCACAATCATATTTTTCAATCAGCGTAAAGATGATGATGTAAGAAATGCAGTGGGGTAGACTAACAGAATTACACACTTCGCTGAGATAAACAAACACACACACACACACACACACACACACACACACACACACACACACACACACACACACACACACACATTCACAGTAGTGACGTAAGCTTTCTATACGCAGTGCACAGACACGAACAAAAAGCAATCTTAAGGCGAGATGACGCCTGGTCACAACTGGAAGCCGGGGAACTAACTTAAAACGTGGTTGGCCAAAACATATCAATATCACTTATCCAATGTTTTATACTCAGAGGGCATATTAATGTAGGGCTCCGTAAGCATCAACTGTGAATGATGAGGTCCTTCACTGTGAGCCTTTGTTTGTCGTTTTGTGCGTGTTAGGTGAGATTAGGATGATTCACCTTGATTTGCGGAACATTCACCTATTCTGCACCGAGGTGAGCAGGAGACTGAATGGGGTTGGTCTGACATAAAGGTACTTCCAAAAAGGATTATGTTACAGCCCTCTTTATGTCGCCTTGCTTTCTCACTCCCACACAAGTCTTCCGTGATATCCTGGCACAATGTTGCGTCGTGTTAGTATCATTACATACCGCACACATGATTCATGTTAGCATTATAATAAATGAAAGGAGTTTGATGTGGACATACAGGAAGAGTGTGTCCTCATGTGACACTGTGTTACTCAGCCATGGGGGGCCCTGCCCCAGCCCAATGGAGGCCTGGATCTCTTAGAGTGTTTTTTTTTCTTTGTACATTTTGATATTACTTTGCCATAGTAGCATTGTTGATCAATAAGGTATTAAAATATAGATATCAGAAATAATGATATGATTTTGTTTGATTGATGGCTAGTCTTACCTGCAGCAGCCTATCACAAGCCTTACTGAAAATAATATTTGGTGCATAGACTTATGCGCGACAAATTCCTTCATGTTGGTGTGCAATAGTCCTGCCAATTTTTGAATCTGCAAGTTTTTTTGTGTGGCATCGCGTTGTGTAGCAAGATACGTCAGTCAGACATGCAAGTATTTATAGAAAATTGAAGACACTGCGGTAGACTGGCAGTGGGACACTCTAAAACATCACGGGAAAAATAGCTTCTCACCTGCAACTGTGATTGTGGCATTGACATTTGAGACTTTTTAATTGAAGGATGACCATGTCAATACTCCCGACTGACGGACCGACCAATAGGTAGATAATCTGTTGGACACACAAACACAGCTGTAGCAGACATATGGAACAAGAGTCCCTCTTTCCCAATGTGCTTATTTAGACATAACAGCTCTTTGCACCTATCTGCACTAATCCTACAGCCTTATGCTTACGGGTATCGCAGCCAAGTGGCCTTATAGAGAGGCCTTCTCCCTCATCCCCTTTGTACGATCGTAACCTCTCTCTACATGTGAGCATCTGTGACTATGATGAATAGACAAGGCGAAAGAAGAGAGAATGCATGTGAGACATCGCACAAGTGAGGTCGCTGAGGATAGAAAAAGCGGAGAGCATGGACAAGGTAGAGAAAAGAGAATGAGGAGATAGTAGTGCATACAAATTCACAAATTGCATACAAAAGCCACTACGAGAACTCTGCCCCTGTGTTTATGTCCTTCTGAGGCATGTGGGTGCGTGTGTGCACGCTTGTGTCTGTGTGTGTGTGTGTGTGTGTGTGTGTGTGTGTGTGTGTGTGTGTGTGCGCGCGTAAGGCCGGGGTAGGTTAAACTTGTACTCCTGAAGTGTTCCCAGAAGAGATTAATCATCGTGTGCTAGAATGCAGCATCTTGGTCATAAATCATCACCTGACCCCCCTCGCTCTGCTGCTGCCACACGTCGCCGTGAAGTCAGGGTAAAAGGAATGTCAATCTATAGCCAAGGTGAACGAACAAATTATTTGATTGATACAGGATGTGAAAGGCAGGTAATTAAGCCTTTGATTGCCATGAGTAAATTTTCGTTCATTCGAATGACCTATCAAAAGGGTGAAACAAAAAAATTTCTCAGACATTTTTTAGAGACGAATGCAGGATAGTAAAATAAATTGATTTATTTTTTTTGTTGCCGACGGACTTCTGCTCCACACTTTGGATCAGAAGACTATCATAATTTTGTGGTTGATTTATTCTCTGACGCATTATTATTCATGTATAAAGACAGTAAACGTGAAATAGTCATTCAAACTTAAATTAGCATATGGTGCCAGTACCAATTTTGACAGGGCCAACGGCTTCAATATCGGTCCTGCATAACTCAAAAAACAAACAACGCCTAAGTGTAAAGTAAACTGTGTGTGCCAGAGGAAAGAAGTGGACCGTTGCAGAGCATACACTATCGAGAGACAACCATTCATTCTCACACTGATGCTGTCTTGGAGTGGGAACTAATCAGGCGCTGCCTGCACCTTAATCAGGCGAACAAATTCAATGCAGTTGTAAATTCTTGACACACACACACACACACACACACACACACACACACACACACACACACACACAGGGTTCGGTTCCGGTTCTGGCCTCCCCGTGTGGAGTTTGTATGTTCTCCCCGTGCCTATGTGGGTTTTCTCAGGGCACTCTGGTTTTCTCCCACATTCCAAAAACATGCATGGCAGCCTGATTGAACACTCTAAATTGTCCCGAGATGCGAGTGTGAGCGCGGATGGTTGTTTGTCTCTGTGTGCCCTGCGATTGGCTGGCAACCGGTTCAGGGTGTCCCCCGCCTACTGCCTGGAGACGGCTGCGATGAATGGATAATTTATATTAGGGTTTATGTCGGGTCAGAACTTGCACAATAAAATGTGAATTGAAAACAGTGTACGTTCTGCAAGTATTTACGAGTAATACCGGGAAATGGAAATAACTTTCTTCCAGCACTCCTAAAATGTTAAGTTACACTGTATTCCGTACTATATTTCCATCTGCTCCTCCAAAGTTGAAGGGTATTGGAATCCAGTGGACACTCCTCACCCATTGGTGAAGTTTGTACACCTTCATGCTCACATTCAGTTATGCCGTATGTTGTGATTCAGCAACAAATAAAATGGCTGTTCTTTCAGTTAGGTTCAAGTGCAGGAAATTGATTCTTTAATAAAAATTCAACAGCCAAGTTTCATTACGTTTCAGAGCTTATTCTCTTTCCCTTGCGGAGGGGAAAAATATCAGTTTATTAAATTACTTTTCTGAAAAGTCTTGGGGGATGCCATCTTAACTCCCACCCTCTTTCACAAGGCCATTTTAGACTGTAACTAGGCATGTCTGCTTAGAAATGCAGGCAGGGAGAAGAAGCAAGCGCATGTAAGCGATGCATGGAAGCACACTACATTTTCTGAAATCAATGGCTGCCAAAGGGTTTGCGGTAATTCCATTGAATAGTGCAGGGAACTGAACGATCCCATCAATCAAGGTTGAGGGAGTTTGCATGCCATAAATGGCAAAGCTGCTGTAATTTGAAATTGCAAATGAAGAACGTGTGTACAGATGCATGCATGGTTGCACACAGTACATGCTTGGATATGTCCATGGCTAAAAGGGGTAGATTCCTCCCTCATCTTTTACGACTGCATACATTTTGAGGAACCTGTGCATGTGTTTTCTAGGCATGCCAACATCTTTTCGTCACCAATTGTGACTTATTCATTTTTTTTCTTTGAGACCTCAATACTCAACATTTAGAATTTTTCTCTTTGCGGTTATCCTTAGTCATGAATCGGGGCTTTGAAACACTAAGGTTTTCTTTCGCTATCTAAAAATTATCCGGGAAACATACATGGAGCGAAGAGGGGGAAACAGACTGACAGACAGACACATTTCATGAATAGTCATTTCTTTTGCCACTGAGACCAATGAATCCAGTTCTGTGCCCACAACAGAACCAGCCTGTTCACATGGGCTAAAATCCTTCTTTTTGATTTTGCTGCCTCTAAAGCACATTTAGAAATGCAACGAGACCAAGACGGCCAAAGGCAGTTCAGTTCCATTATGCAGGGCTGTCTTGATAAAATTGAATGAGATGCCTTTCAATGTATATATCCATCCATTCGTCCATTTTCTGATCTGCTTTATCCTCACAAGGGTCCTGGGGCATGCTGGAGCCTATCCCAGCCATCTTCGGGCAGTGGGAGGGGTACACCCTGTACTGGTTGCCAGCCAATTGCAGGGCACACATAGACACACATCCACTCACACTCGCACTCCCACTTATAGGTGTGAATTTAGAGTGTTCCATGAACCTGCCATGCATGTTTTTGGAGCGTGGGAGGAAAACCGAGTACCCGGAGACAACTCACGCATGCAGGCACAGGGAGAACATGCAAAGTCCACACAGGAAGGCCAGAGCCGGAATCGAACCCTGCACCTCTGCACTGTGAGGCGTGTTAACCAGTCGTCCACCGGCCGCCCTACATACAAGTGTATGTGTATATATATATATATATATATATATATATATATATATATATATATATATATATATATATATATATATATATATATATATAGAGAGAGAGAGAGAGAGAGAGAGAGAGAGAGAGAGAGACACGGAAATCCAAAGTAAGTCTTCTGTGCAGATATTTTTTAGACGCTTCACAAAAAGGATCTCCTGCCTGGTCAACACAGTATTCTAGTTTCCATATGGAATGAAAAATTATTGACGTTTCTCTTTATTGCTAATCCATTAACACAAACATCATACGTACCTGCCATTAATCTGAGCCATTATTCATGAGTTCATATGCTTGAAAGCACATACTGGAGGTTGGAGACGCAAGACTACTTAACAAGAAGTGCAGCCGTAAGCCCACAAAGAGCCAGAGGCATGTTGAGGAGGTTGAGTTAAAACCAGTCAGTCAGTTGAATGACAGATGCGCAGTCGTAACTATCATCCCCGATATCATCCGGCTGTGCCATCATTTGACTGCTGTCAGAAAGCTTGACTTTTTGGAAAGCATTGCTAACGTTGAGTGTCACAAGCCACACATTCATTTGAACACACACAGGCACACACTATTCTAAGTATTCTTCCAAGTGTTGTCTGATCCACACAATGTGACTCACCATATCAAAATCACACGAGAACTTCATATGTTGTTACTCATGTAGGTCACAAAGAAGAGGCATCGAGAGGAGGATGGCATTCATGAGCTTCAGATTTCAATATATGGTTGGAGCAAAGCAAACCAAAGTCTGAAACAATTTGTCTGCCAGTCCTCAAGTTCCACAAGAAAATTCCCAAGGTTCCCCTCTTTATTTAATATAGGTCTGAAACTGTTTTTCATTCTGAAGTAAATTTGTCTTGAATGTCTTTTTAAGGATAGTGGGATCTTTTCTGGCAGTATGTTGCACATTAAGTCTCTCTATCCTACTTCAAGACAGTTAATCGGCAATCAACCAAAGTGTGCTCCAAGAACATGTACACACTAGAGCTCGGAGATATGAATGAACAAAAATATGTGTGTGTGTGTGTGTGTGTGTGTGTATAGCTCAGTTGGTAAGGCATCGGTTTGGCATACGGGAGACGGTGGTTCGAATCCCGCTTGGGGCAAAAATGAGCACATAACACCATCCAGTGTGGGTCCTTGGGCAAGATCCTTCACGCTAATGCCTACCTCATACAATGATGAGAGACAATAAAATGAATGACATGCCGGCTCAGACGTCGCCCGGCCAAACAAGGTCTGCGTCAGGTGCTGGGGAACCAGAGCACCTTGATGAAAAATGGGCTACTGGAACAAAGCGGAGATGGGCGAGATGCGATAACATGGCTCTGTTGGAATGCTACTACTCAAGCAACCCTAGTCAGAGGGGTTACATGCAGAGAATGCAGGCTGAATGGTTACTTCGAAACCCACAGTCACGGTTGACCACGAAACAACTAGTAACTCAGTGTTCCAACATCCACAAACGGCAATTGCTGTCACAACTTGAGATTGATGAGGTACAACGCAGGTTCCATGGTGAAGGGCCCCAGGCTGCCAGATCAGAGGAGGAGGTCATACCAGAGATTGGGAGGCAAGCCCCAATGAATGCAGATGATGAGATTGGGAGGCCAGCCCCAATGAATGAAATGCTGAGCAAGGCAGCAACTGACCTGAAAGCTAAGATCATGGCGAGGATGAAAGGTGGGCAACCTAGAAACCGATTACAACGGCTATGTGAAGTACCACCTGAAAGTCTCATGGAAAGTGTGAATGCAGCACTGAGGGCGATTCCTACCACAACGATCACCGAAACCAATGAGCTGATATACGCTTCAGCATCAGTGATCCTAGAAATCCTTGGCTATCGGAGCAACTATGAGACACGTTACCCACCATGGAAAAGACGGTTGGAGGCTAAGATCAAGGAGGCTCGGAAAGATGTGAGTCAATTGACGGAGGCCCAGAGAGGTGTGATGAAAAGGCCGATTCCTGAAGCACTCGAAACTGCCAAACAAAGGCTCCAAGCCTTGTCCAGTCGCCTAAAGAGGTACACGAAAGAGAATGAGGCCAGGCGAATAAACAGGCTGTTCGCAACACAACCTGCGAAAGTGTAGGCTCAGTGGCAGGGTCCTAACAGCAGAGCTGACCCACCCACAAGACTGGAAACTGAAAGGTACTGGAAAGGAATATGTGAGAGGGAGGTTGCACATAACAGCAGTGCACAATGGCTGGTGACCCTGAGAGAGGAGCACAGCAACCTCCCTGAGCAGAACCCAGTTACCATAACAGTGGCAGACATACAGGAAAGAGTCTCAGATATGAAAAACTGGACAGCACCAGGCCCGGACATGGTACACACCTACTGGCTAAAGAAACTCAAAGCACTCCATGAGCGCCTAGCAACACAAATGAACCAGTTGCTGAAGGATGGGACTCACCCAGGATGGCTAACTGAAGGGCGAACGATCCTGATCATGAAGGATCCCTCAAAGGGTACAGTCCCATCCAACTATCGGCCAATAACCTGTCTCTCCACAACATGGAAGCTCATGTCAGGCATCATTGCGGCTAAGATAAGTGGACACATGGATCAATACATGAGCGAAGCACAGAAGGGCATTGGTAGAGATACCAGAGGAGCCAAACATCAGCTCCTGGTTGACAGAACAGTCGCACAAGACTGCAGGTCCCGACATACCAACCTGTGCACAGCCTGGATTGATTACAAGAAAGCCTACGACTCGATGCCACATACATGGATCACTGAATGCTTGGAGTTGTATAAGGTGAACAGGACCCTAAGAGCCTTCGTTGCGAACTCGATGAGGATGTGGAAAACCACACTTGAAGCCAATGGCAAGCCACTTACCCAAGTGTCCATCAAATGTGGCATATACCAAGGCGATGCACTCTCCCCACTGCTGTTCTGCATAGGACTGAACCCCTAAGCCAAGTAATCACCAAGACAGGCTACGGATACCGCCTCAAAAATGGAGCTACGATCAGTCACCTCCTCTACATGGATGACATAAAGCTGTATGCTAAGAGTGAAAGGGACATAGACTCCTGATCCACACAACCAGGATCTACAGCAGCGACATCGGGATGTCATTCGGCTTGAGAAATGTAGTCGGATGGTGACTAAGAGAGGAAAGGTAGTCCGCACTGAAGGGGTCTCACTCCTGAAGGAACAATAGCAGACATTGAGGACAGCTACAAGTACCTCGGTATACCACAAGCCAATGGCAACCTCGAACTGGCAACAAGGAAAGCGGCTACGGCCAAATACCTCCAGCGGGTGAGGCAAGTCCTAAGAAGCCAGCTCAATGGCAAGAATAAGACCGGGCAATAAACAGCTATGCCCTGCCAGTGATCAGATACCCTGCAGGAGTAATCAGGTGGCCAAAGGAAGAGATTCAGACCACGGATGTTAAGACCAAAGCTCCTAACCATGCATGGAGGGTTCCATCCCAAATCCAGCACCCTGAGACTGTACATAAGCCGAAAGGAAGGAGGCCGGGGACTAGTGAGTGTGAGAGCCACTGTCCAGGATGAAACATCCAAGCTCCATGAATACATCAAGGAGAAGGCTCCAACGGATGATGTACTCAGAGAATGTCTCAGACAATGGGGAACAGAGGATGAGGTGCTGGAAGAGGGACCATCATGGGAGGACAAGCCCCTACACGGGATGTACCACCGGACCATAAGTGAAGTGGCTGATCTCAAGAAGTCCTATCAGTGGCTAGAGAGGGCTGGCCTGAAGGACAGCACAGAGGCACTCATCCTGGCTGCTCAGGAGCAGGCCCTGAGCACCAGAGCCATTGAGGCCCAGATATACCACACCAGACAAGACCCAAGGTGTAGGTTGTGCAAAGAGGCACCCAAGACGATCCAACACATAACTGCAGGGTGTAAAATGCTGGCAGGAAAGCCTACATGGAACGCCATAACCAGGTGGCTGGCATAGTCTACCGAAACATCTGTGCCGAGTACGGACTGGAAACCCCAAGGTCAAAATGGGAAACACCTCCCAAGGTGGTGGAGAATGACCGAGCGAAGATCCTGTGGGACTTCCAGATCCAGACTGACAAGATGGTAATGGCGAACCAACCGGATATCGTGATCATTGATAAAGGGCAGAAGAAAGCCGTTGTAGTGGATGTAGCGGTCCCAAGTGATGGAAACATCAGAAAGAAGGAACACGAGAAACTCGAGAAATACCAAGGGCTCAGAGAGGAGCTGGAGAGAGCCTGGAAGGTAAAGGTGACAGTCGTGCCTGTGGTGGTCGGAGCACTCGGGGCAGTGACCTCCAAATTAGATGAGTGGTTGCAACAGATCCCGGGAACAACATCAGACATCTCAGTCCAGAAATGTGCAGTGCTGGGAACAGCAAGGATACTGCGCAGAACCCTCAAGCTTCCTGGCCTCTGGTAGAGGACCCGAGCTGAATGGGGACGGACACCACCCAAGGGGTGAGATGAGGATTTTTATATATATATATATATATATATATATATATATATTAGAGCTGTCAAACGATTAAAATATTTAATCTAATTAAAAACTCAACTGTCATAATTAACTCAAATTAACTAAAAATTAATCATGATTACTCACGCATTTTTTATCGTTTCTGAATTTCCTTTTATATTTTTTGTCCTATTTTCCCCCATTTTAATGCTCTCATCAACATGGAATCATGAATCCGTTTTCTATGTGCAAAATGCAAATATTTACTGAAATAACAATTTTGATTTTCAATTTTACATGAACATTTTTCACTTGGAGCAGTTATTCACACATTATCTCTCACACAATATTACTGTCCATCAACAACAGTGAAAAAAATATTTTGTCACACAACAGCTGCTTGAACAGCTCTTTTTATGGAATCAAAACAGCGCAATATAACATTATAAAGTGCACATCTAAGGTAAACTAGTACTCAGCCTATAATGGATTTAAGCAATGGTTGCATACTTCGTTTTTCTCAAATTTGCTTTGAACACAGCAGTCAGGCTATGCTGATTCTGTTGAACCTTCTTGCTCAGACGTCTCTCTACGGTTTTGTGTCAACATCATTTCGGATTCTTGTAATGGAGGCTCTCGCTGGCAATCAGTAGTGGAGTTGTTCAGTTAATTCCGTTTTTCACGGCCCCCTGAATAGGGATTGTCGGTCAACATGGAAGGATCTCTCGTTCTGTACTTTTTTGATCATTTATTGGAGCACTTTGCAGCAGAAGTAGTAGTAGTAGTAGTAGTAGTAGTAGTAGTTGTAACAGAAGTATCAGAAGCAGGTAATAACCCAAACTACACATAAATGCAGTAAAAAAATAATATATCTATCTTTCTGCATCACAATGTAAATATTATATAATTGACATTAATTAATACCTTTATTTAACAATACGTTGAATAAATAATGTAATCAACCCTGATTTCACTATGTATCATTTTCGTCATCATTAGTCATTGTTTTAAACATAAGAAACCATACAACACAAACATATCAAGTCGAATCGAACAAAAGAACTACAAGTCCCAATACTCAATCCCGGAAGTGGAGCGCCGGCATGATTAACCCCAGCTGCAACGCAATTTACTTCGTTTAAACATCAGATTGCAGACGGACAAACATGACAACTATGCACAAATGAGCTAAATAAAGACACCCCTTTTCTAGCAACAGTTTAGCCCACGCTGTTTAAATTGCCGATTGCTTCAGCAACTTTGTTCTTTGTCGTGTCATCCATTTTCTTCACTTTGAAATGATCCATAGCTGTCTGTCTGAGACGAGGGGGCGGAGTACTCACGTCAGCTGTGCGCTTGGCCATTAAGTGGTATTTCAGACTCGACGTGCTATGATGATAGCTCAGTTTACGACTGCAAAACATACAGGTAACTTTGGTCTTGTCATTGGAACAATCTGGCAACTTTTTAAAAGTAAACTTTCCATTCATAAACTATTTAAGTATCCGTTTTCGGTGTCTCGCGCTGCCGTGGCTGGCAAAACAAACGTGCGTGGACCTGTGCAGCGCGCTTGATGTTTTGTTTCTGGTTTATTTATAGAGCAACGTAACATCCGCTGTGACGTCTGCCGCGTTAATCTCGCGAGAAGATTTTTGATCCCGATAAAATTCATTTAAATTAATGCCAATAAAAATGCGCTAAACTGACAGCTCTAATATATATATATATATATACACACACACACACACACACATATTTTTTTTTGGGGGGGGGGTCACATACAGGCCATTCAAGTGAATACATAACCCTAAATCAAAATGCCTTAAGCTGTATTAAATTGCAAAGTATATGCAGAGATAGCAGGACAGTATATGTGTTTCCTAATTTGAGTATCCTTCAAAAATCATCTAATGTACACCTTTACAAGTGAAGCATTAATATTAAAATGGAATTTTTCATTCATTTGCCAAGTCACATTTGCCGCCATGTCCAAAATTGTCTTCTTAAAGAATCTGCAGGTTGCTTCATGTTTGTTCGTTTGTCTTTTAAGATGTTATGGCTTACGCCAGTTCTTCATAGTTGTTGAAACAAATTTGATAACCCAAGTGTTAGCTCACATGACTGACAGAAAAAGAGTGCGTGCTTTGGCACTCGCAGTCAGGCTAACCAATCAGATGGCTATTTTGATCATCTGAAAAAGCATTTCAAGTTTCTTTTGAATATGGATGTTAATTTTCAGTTATAAAAACAGAGATGGACTCGGTCAAGCCAATAAAAATATTTTGCGAGTCCAATATCCGAGACCAAGATTAGGCCGGAAAAAATAAATAAAATAAAAAATAAAAAAAGTCGATTCCGGACTGCAGGCCTGCGGTGAGTGCAAGCTGACATAACAACATCTCCAATATAATAATCAACGAAGACGGAATACTGCTGCAACTAGGCTTGCTTTTCCACAGCAATTCAGGATTACGAATTAGACAACCACCTGCCTGAAGACTTCACATTTTCTAGCTTCCCAAAACAAAATGTATAATGCCTCAGAAATGCAATTATGGATAAACAAAACATAGAAGGGTAAACAATTTTAGCTCCTTCAAGATGGACAACCCAGAGAATGAATGGATGAATACGCTAAACTCATGTCACTTCAATTCATGCCCTGGCAAAAATTTCACTCACCACATTCCAAGATAAGGGGGCACCTTTTCTTTAAAACTCAGAGTTCTTAATTAATCAGTGGTGACACGAGGTTATTTCTCCTTCCATTACCACAATGATGTGTACAAAATAATTCAGGGGTAATGAACTGTACCACACAAGTCTTAGTTGTTATTCAAAATTTACTTGATGAAATAGCATCCATGCCATCAATTCCATTTACCAATGAAACTCTGACCACCTGCCTAGGGCTTAAAAATGGATCAAAATCAACAACAACAAAAAAACAACTCAAGCTTTGGGATGCAGGCGAGACTACTCAGAATGAAACAAACTCCCCCCTCACCCACAGCATGCAAACATATCAAGCTAAAACAAACCGTACTATAGATGCTATATAAAAGTTTATTGATTTAGAGAAGCACAATATGTCCAAAAAATATTGCCATCAAGATAATGTCCTGTGCATATGTACAGTGATCCCTTGCTACTTCACGATTCACTTATTGCGGATTCAGTGCATCGCGGATTTTTCAAAAATATTTATTCCCCCGCCCCCCAAAAAAAGTAGCGAAAATGCCACAAAAGATCCGCGAGGGGCAGCGAAAGTCAGCAAAACAACAGCGAGTCACATAGAGCAACATATATAATACTACATGTATTTTTCATGTTTATGTATACTGTATTTTGTTATGTATACACTAAACTAACCTAAGTTATACATCTAATACATGTATTTCTGTATTAGTATATAGCATTAAGTAATGTTAATTGCTACAAACATTTACTTCTACATGCATGTATACCATTAAATTTGGCCTTATTATATATAGTCATACACATGTATATATACCTGTACATCCATGGACGGGGGCTACTTCACGGATTTTCCTCTTTCGCGGGGGTCTGGTCCCCATTAACCGAGATAAGCGAGGGATGACTGTATATCGCAAAGGCGTGCAATAAACTGGAATTGTATATTTAGCCGACTTGGACCAATGAGATGCAAGCTTTAATATACATCGGCATCCAATAAGAGAACAGTGTCTAGGAGCATTAACTAACTAAACACAAAATAATATTATGCAGGCCTATTTTAATTGGTCGTAAATTTTACCCCAAATTGATTATATTTTCAGGCAATTGCCTATCCTATTGTACTCAACAACACTATCAGGCATGTCCACACTTCTTTTGCTAAGTAACCAAACACACTTTGTAATAGCATACATTTTAGTGTACTACAAAAGAAATGAAATTGAGCAGAAGAAGCTGATGTCCAAATATCAACTAAAGTCATCATTTCATTTTGCGTTTTTGGACAGAAAACGAAACAAAAAGCAACAACTAAGGGTTCATTACTGTCGTTAAGGTAATTAAACTGCATTGGTCATAATTTATGCAATTGTGCCTTTTTTTTCTTTTTTTTATGTGAGAGACATCTGACTGTAATTTGGCAATAGCGCGACGCTGGCCCAGCGACAAACATTCAACCCGCTATGTGGGTTCATTATCTAACTCTGAGTGGGCTCTGAATTGGTTTGGAAGGACAAACGGTTAGCTGGGCTTGCAGTACCAACATGGGTCATGCCTAGTGTGAAAACGGCATTAGTGAAATTGGACCCTTGAGGTTTTTGAATGCTCTTTTCCATCTGTTTGCCTGTGTGCATGTTAAGTGTTGTATCTACGCAACTGAGCACAAGATACAGCACACGTAGTCACAATGAATATAACAGCCCCTGAAGAAGGCACATTGCCCCAAGAGGGTGTTCATTTAATATACGTGCCTATTTATGTGAATACAGCGTATACTGCCGTGCTTTCGCATTAGGGTTATTGTGTGAAGCCTGGGTCTCTAATCCCCTAATCTGCTGAACCTGGAAATCACTGCGGTTATCTGTCAACCAGGTCAGAAAGGGGCTCAACACTATAACACATGCACAGGCGTACACACACAGCCAAACGCATTAACACTCCCACAAAAACCCACACAGTGAGAGTAATTTAGTCAACAGGGTCAGCCTCATTCAGTCGAATCAAGATTGATGGTCCTCTGTCCAAACCTCACAGGTGTTGGAGTAAACTGTAGACATATGTAACCCAAATAGAGGTATTGAGAGCAGGCAGAAAGAGGTAGAGACTCACTCCACTTATTTTCACCTCTAAATTAAGAACAGCATGTTCCAATGCAGTCAGGAATAGTGTCTGTATAAAAGTTCATCTTTAAAACCCATTTCTGAAAGATTGAATTGGAGATTTCATCTGGGTCTCGAGACAAATTCACAATCATATCTTTCTCATTTGATTTGATACAAAATGCCTCCATAGGCCCGATGTATTTATTTAGTCTAATTATTTAGTCCCCCTTAAGTGCAGGCCTTGTCATTATCGCTAGTTTACCCGTTCAGGTCAGCTTTCAGGCACAATGTTTTAATTTACATTTCCTACCTTATTATCATTTGGGCCATGATGAGTTGTTATTTTTAAGATGTGGGTCTCCAAAAGGAGGATTAGGAAATACTGATCAACATGGTGATGGCAGGCAGCTAAGCTTCTGGCGCATAAGGTCCAGCCAGGACACAGACTCTGAGAACCTCTAATGCTCTGACGCTTGTGTTGGTTCCAAAGCTCGAAGGTCTATCTCTTTATATATAAATACACACAAGTCTTTGTGCGTGCGTGCGTGTGTGTGTGGGTGGGTTGATGGGTATGTGCCAAATAGGACACCCTGAGGGTTTGTCTGGAGCGTGTGGTTGACATGGCCTGTTGCTGTCCAGTGTGCTCCTATTAGTGCTCGTACACATGCAAACACATACTATACACGCACTCTGGCAAACACACAACACTGCTTGACACAAAGGTGATAGATGCTTTTACAGTTTAAGTGAGTACTGTGTATTTGCACATTTAAATATATATATATATTATCTATATTTAAATATATGTATTTGCCATATACATACACAATTCTAAGTGCATAGTGGTCACACTGCAATCTGAAGGCTAGGCTTTCCTTTTGAATTCTATGACTGTGTCAAAAGCTCAAGCTGGAGGGACAGGAAGCCATACTACAGACACTGATAGATCACACAGACTCATGACTTCTTGGCGAGAGCGAAAGGTGCAGGAGGCGAAGGTACCGAGAGAAACTGAGTGGGTTTCATGCATGTGTGATCTCAGCGGGACGGCTCATCATCTCTCTGTGTTGACATAAGTTAATGGTAACTGGTGGACTGAGGTACCCACTGGACGGGAAGTGGGTGGGATTTTTTATTTATTTATTTTTTTTACCTTCACCACGTCCCACCAGAAAGCAGTGGTACTGTATTGGGATGCAATCTTAACTTGCAAAAACAACTTGCACAAGCATGCCAAACGAATGTAACAATGTAGTTCTTGAATCTCCACGTTATGCCTATAACCTTTTTTTTTTTTTTTTTAAATCGTCTATATCTACTTTCAAGTGATCACTGCAGTTACTGGCTAATCACCTGAAACAACCTCATACACCCAAAATGCAGGTGTAGAGGCCGGGGTTAGGGTCAACCACAAAAATTGGTCGACACTAAAATGCATGCATCAAAAGCATTAATTAATAATTTTATACACATATTTGCGATGCCATTGTTTCATTTTTCAGCAAAATAAACATTGGTCGGGATGGACGGCTGCGCATCAGTCTTCTGTCACTTCAATGGATTATGTCCAGGTTTGTTTTTTTCCTCCACATAAAATGGGCCAAATTAAAGTTTTATGCTATTAGTGCTAAACGGATCTGCTGCCGTTTGGAAAGGGGAACACGGGTTGGCAAATGCTTGACGAGCTGGTGGCTGTCCTACTACAAAGGTAGGATGTATTGTTCGTTTTTACTCATTAAGTGATCAAATACATCCAACCACTGTTATTTAGAATGCACTATATTGTATTAATTTCAGCTATGATGTGGGTTAATATTGTCTTAAAATTTTGAAAATGACGCAACTTGATGCTTCTCTGGTGAACTCATCTTAGCGTTGCTAGCTCCAAAGCTACATGGCTAAAGCAGTGATCACGTTTGAGTGCAACGTGACATGATTATTGTGGGAAATGTCTAAGATAATTAAATAAGGACAAGGAAAGTGTGACAGTCACTGTTGGATAATATTTTAAGAAGAAACCATTAATGGCCGCGAGAGGCACTTGAGATTGTGAGTCCCTGGCTTGTATGGTAAGCACAATTAAAATGTTCTTTACTTTGAAGCAGGGATGGCTCGAGGATTTTTGTTCTCTTCTGAGGCTTAGGGAGGACTTAATGGATACATGGGGGCGGGGGGGGCTGAAAACATAATTTATAAATATATTTTAGAATATAGAATGGAATGCTGGTGGGGCTTAACTGGGGCTACACAGATTTCTGACGGGGCTATAGCCCTCCTTGGGCTGATGTAGCGCCATTCCTGCTTTGAAAGTTACTTTACTGTTCAAACATCAAGTTTAGCAAACTCAAGTGTGATGTGTAGAGGCATCCTTATCACTTTCATACATTTTCCACAGGGAAAAAAAAGGTAGCCTGGGTGGGGGTGTCGCCATTTTCCAGAGTAATTGAAATGATCATCAATAGAATAATCGATTCCCAAAATCTCTATTTGCGACAGAACATGTAATTATATTAAAATGTCACAATCATAAAACGAACTGTTGATGAATACTTGGCATTTTGACAGTAATTATATTAAAACTATGCACGAATACTATGAAAGCTATGAGTCCATGTACTTAATATGAGGGCATTGGAAGCACTGTTTCAGAATCAAATAAAGAGTGATACATAATTAGGAGGGGGGGGGGGGGGAATACAAATGTGACCATTAAGAAGCGCAATTGTGACTCTAATGCGGGGGTTGGTGAACGGTCCCGGTAATGACAGGTCAAGCATCAAATTGAAGCCCACTGGCCACTCAGTCTATGTCATGAAGACGCAAGAGCATCTTTATGAAGTGCAGAAACTCTTCGACAGACGAGTTTAGTGTGTGTGTGTGTGTGTGTGTGTGTGTGTGTGTGTGTGTGTGTGTGTGTGTGTGTGTGTGTGTGTGTGTGTGTGTGTGTGTGTGTTTATCTTGGACACCATGTCACGGGTTTATAATAAATCTTGGCCTTTAAAGAATATACACCTGATGTTATTTCATTTTCATTAAACAGGTAAGGCGTGCGACGGCACTCGTGCACGTTTGTAGCCTCCCGAATACCTGCCTTTAAAAAATAGCTCCACTCTCCACTGGCGTCACACACAACCTTGTAGCGCATACTAGCAAAAGGAGCACGGTCGAGACATTGTCAGCCAAGTGCAGTCCCTCCCCACACATGACCGTGAACATTATTCCATGAAAGGCACCTCAATGTCATGACACTGCTCTGCTTCACCCACACTCTGACAGAAGATTGCATCGACGCATCGCATGAGCTACGAGCATCCACAGAAGCTGAACACAAACAGGCATTGTAAGCATCTCTGTTGCGTTTTAAAACATCACGTACCTGTTTTCCAGAAGCGTTCAGCGCAATAATCCTCCGTCTTCGATTTGCAACTTTTTTTTCTTGTCGCCCAACAAAAGGGTTTCACACGTGTATTTACTTTTCTTTGCCTTCCTGGTCTTAATAAGGCTCTACGGTATGCGGGCAAGCTGCGAGAAAAAAAATCTCCCGCAAAACATTTTAGCATACGCGGCACTCAAACGGAGCAATCCATCGCGGTGTCAAAGCAGGTAGCAGGAAAGAGAGGAAAAAACACAGAGAGAGCGCTAACTTTATAAGACGGCCATACAGCTGACACACGGAGCAGTGCGCAAACGTCGAGTAGTCACTGAAGAGAACGAGTCAGACACGCTGTCGGACATACTGCGAGAGGCATCAACAAACGGCAATGACCGAGGCTCGGGAGCGCGCGTTCACGGTCGAGCCAGCGGTCATTATTATTATCTGGGCATGCAGGCTTTAATCCACTGTGCACTGTCGGTTGCAGCAGCAGCATCCTTGCAAGCAACGGGCAGGTTCAATTGAAGCGATTCAACTCGCTGATTGTGTCATTCTGATGGACTTTTGCATGCAAATCACGATTTCATTGTCCTGCAACTCACATCTGGGGGTGCCCACTTATAAAAACTGCTAATAAATGTAAAGTTAGTTGACTAATCGAAATATTATACTGCAACATTGAAATAGATTATGGACAATCAATCGGAGTTTTCATAATCATTGTCAATCCAGTTTCCATTGGAATCATGCATGTATTGAACGAAGACAAGTTTACGCGAGGGCGGCCCGGTAGTCCAGTGGTTAGCACGTCGACTTCACAGTGCAGAGGTGCTGGGTTCGATTCCAGCTCCGGCCTCCCTGTGTGGAGTTTGCATGTTCTCCCCGGGCCTGCGTGGGTTTTCTCCGGGCACTCCGGTTTCCTCCCACGTTCCAAAAACATGCATGGCAGGCTGATTGAACACTCTAAATTGTCCCTAGGTGTGAATGTGAGCATGTATGGTTGTTCGTCTCTGTGTGCCCTGCGATTGGCTGGCAACCGATTCAGGGTGTCCCCCGCCTACTGCCCGAAGATGGCTGGGATGGGCTCCAGCACCCCCCGCGACCCTAGTGAGGATCAAGCGGTTCGGAAAATGGATGGATGGAAGTTTACGCGAGGCGTAAACTGTTAAAAAAAAAATACGCCTTTACGAATTTTGCTTGAAGTTGTCACATACCTTTGACTTTAGATTGACTTTAGATTGACATCGACTTCTATCCATAGACACAATGGAGACCAAACTACAAGTCCGAAGAGAAGTTTGTCGTGCCCCACCTTGGTCATTCATGTTTCTGGCATCGCAAAAGAGGCACCTGAGTCGAACTTTTAACATCAATCAATGGGTTAACATTTCCGGCCCCAAATGGGAAATGTCACTTTCAGACAACAAAGAAAAATACCGGCAAAACAAATTAACTCATCATTAACGATATACTATGTAGTCTGCACGACACTTGTGTTTCAAAATGTTCTTATGTCAGTGTTAATATTTTAATGATTTTTTTTAATTTTGTCTTCGAATATGAACATTAATGAGTTGGGCTCTTATTTCTTTGTCGTTTCTGATCTACTATAGGTGCGTGTTTGAAATAGTGCCCCCTAATGTTCAGACTAAAATACCACCTTACTGAAATGTTTTGTGTTCCAGGCTGCATTTAGGTGAAATATGTGGAAAGACCATGAAATAGGCTCTTAAAATGTCAGTAACGACAATGTATTTCTTTAATAAGTGTTAGATTTGATTGAAACCTTTGCCATATTCGAGAAAAGTTTGCGTTATGTTTCTTTTAATCATATTGATGATGAAACATAAAACATGTCTTCATCCCAACTGCAAGATGTAAAGGCATGAGCAAATATTGGCAAGTACTCAAATGTAAGTATTTGTCAGGAAAAAAAAATTGTATTGGTGGATGAAGTTTTGGATCATATCACGTTTCGCTAATGTCACACACCAATTTTTTGCGCAAAAGTTGACATGTTATATTTTTCAGTGTGAGCATGCCTGCTCAGTACAGTCTCCACCTTCCATGTCCCAGTGCTCATTGCAATGGTCTTCATGCATCTCGATTCAAACAGTGCACCCACTACACTGCAGGCTACTCTTCACATTAGTGCACTGCCTAATAGGCTTTTGCAATATTAGCAGCAATAGAAAGGTGTAATAACAGGAGCACGCAATCATGCACTATAACAAGGGAAAGCATAGTTAACAGTTACACTATTGCTACTCCCTCTACGAGCAAGCTGTAAATACATATTTCCCAGTAGAGGTATGGTAATAACTTCTGCTTATTTGAAAACATCCCGTAAAGAGAACCTTGTGGCTCTTTTGATAAAGACTTCATTTCAGAGGCATTTTTAATGCAGAACTGGGGATTGACATGGAACATGAGCTATCATTGTGCCTTTTATTTATTTATGTAGTTTTCCAATTCTGTGTTGGTTTTCTAGTTTCTAGCCCAGTACGTCTTATAAGTTAGGGTTGATATGTATTTTACCAGAAAAATACGTATCAATATGAGGCGTAATGATTCCATGCCAAGTAAGATATCACTTTTATGTAAACAATACAATTTGACAGGATAAAGACGATTTTGATAGGGTAACAATGGTGTTTCTGAAAATAAATCAATTATAATTCAGGTTAACTCGAAATGAACTCACCAGATTGCCATTTAATTGGATTTTATTTCAAAACCAACAGAGCTTTACTGAATCATCATTGCCATCAGAGCAAGCTATTTTCCTGAATGTTCTTGCATAAACAAAGTGAAAGAGAACAAGCCAGTTCTCTTTTTAAATGCGAACAGACCTTATTATGAGAAATAGATTATTTGTTATATGCATTGAAACATCAATGTAAACAAACCCTTTTGATAAAGTGCTTTATATATTTGAATAATATTCAACATTCTCTTTTTGGGGAACCAAAAAAAATACACGCACGTATAAAACCTGTATATTTTACAATTGCATTAACCTGCTGCTGTGATTGTTCTGTTTAAAGAACTGTACCAAACAGTAAACACTTTTGCTAAAGGCTTGAATTTTTTCAAACACATCAGTTGGTCTGAGAGCAAGACGCTATGTAATAAGTTTTGGGGGGTTTTCGAGCAGAAGGAGATTAATGATTGAGTTTTACATTAAAAAAGGCAGCGACATCTTTTCGCTCCGTGCCGCTGTGTATTCATTCAGGTTTGTTGCTGTTTATGATGCCATTGTGACGGTCAAGGCCTGCGTTCCCGTTAGATTTCACTCGGCATTTGCAAAGGCTACACATGGCAGCCATCTACTTTGGTGCAAAATCCAAAGTGCTTCCACTGAAACGAAAGCATTGCTTAAGTCTTAATAATCTCCTCTGTCCTCGCCGCCATAATCTATGTTGATCGATTATTGGCTATGCTGTGTGCACGATGGAAGCGTCAACCAGAGATGACATGTCAGAGCGGAAAACAAATAGTACAAGTGTATGAAAACTAAAAGGGCCTACCTCAGTTGACTGCGGGCAGTCGATGGAGTACACCCTGAACTGGTTGTCAGACAATCGCAGGGCGCACATACAAAAACAACCATTCACACTCACAATGACTCCAAAGGACAATTTAAAGTGATCAGTTAACCTATCGTGCAAGTTTTTGGGATGTGAGAGCAGAGTGGAGTACCCGGGCAAAACCCACGCAGGCACGGGGAGAACATGAAAACACCACACAGGAAGGCCGCAGCCTGGATTCGAAGTCCGGACCTTTGTACTGTCAAGCGGACATGCTAACCGTTTCACCATTTCCCATTCAAATTATTTTCGTATGTAGAATGCTCTTGTCTAGAAAGAGCAAGAGGAAAACCAATTCAGCGCTTTTCTCTTATCCCTACCCAGTGTTTAAATGGTTTCTCGAAATAGTGTGGTAAATTAGGTAATTAAATAAATAAAAAAATAAAAACAAAACAAGAAAAGAAAAGAAAAACATAGTGGGGTTAATGGTAGAACCAAAAACTTGAAATTAAATTTCACAGTTTAAATGATGCTCTCAAATTCAATTTGACTCAAATGCTGCTGGCATCTTTGACAAATCCTGCATTTTTCCAAGCACTTTTGAACTAACAGCCTAAAAAAAATATCCCTAACTTTTCTGAGTTCATGAAAAAAAAAAAAACTATTGCACAGAAAAACACTCGTGGTTGGCTTCCACAATGCCTCATCTACGTGGCCATCTGAGTGATGCAATTTCACAAATGCTCGACAGTGACTTGAGCGAGAAAAGAAAAGAGAAGGTGGACGGAGCATGTCAATCTATTTACAGGCGTGAATTTCAACAGGTGGCAAGACATAAATGACCCAACCACCTGTTACAATTGACACGCTATTGTGTGTAGCGTTTAATATCTTCTTGCAAAAGTCATGACTTCATAAACTTCATGAAATAAAGAACACCATATCTGGCAATCCCTTTTTCTCTCTCCATTTATACTTAATTCCATGCATATGGACAGATCAAGAGATTAGCCTTAATATGTCCTTTAACACATACTGAGTAAGCATGGATGTGGAAGCTCGCCAGTCCAGATTAGATCACACAGAAGCAGGCTGATGCTTTGTCATTTTGTTCATCGCTTTAAAACCCGTCTCAGGGCAAATAGCTGCCAGCTTCTGCCTACAGGGTGTCCTTGGCCTTCCATCGACCATAATGCAGAAGATCCCATCACAACCCCGCATCC
The DNA here is from genome assembly GCA_026261675.1 of Hippocampus mohnikei. Taxonomy (NCBI): domain Eukaryota; kingdom Metazoa; phylum Chordata; class Actinopteri; order Syngnathiformes; family Syngnathidae; genus Hippocampus; species Hippocampus mohnikei. Next base: position 17,953,710 of record JAKGUB010000557.1, on the reverse strand, counting down.
TCGCTTTTTCCATTTTCGATCAAGCGCCGTTGACAAATCTCCTTTTCTCTTAATTGCCATTAAAACGCCATTAAGACACCAATCCCTTATTAACAAGTGAAGACTTCCGGTGCTTATTTGTTCCCGTTTTCTATCCGTTTCATGTTAGAATTCGAAACTGCTCATTTAAAAAGTGGTGGATCAGCACATAATCTGACCCTTGAAAGACAGTCTTGCTTGAGTCACGTTGAAATAAGCAAAAAATAAAAATGAAAAAATCCCAGGCAAGTTGTGGGGTATGATATGTGCAAACGAGTGAGCTGACCTTTCTCATTTATGAGCCAATATTAGCGCAGGCCATTATGACCTATCAAAGTGTAATGCTTAATAGCTAATGCCCAGGGGTCCTTCAACCTTGAAGCGCTCAAGTTGTGAATTGCATTATCAGTGCTATATGTACAATTACAGGTGCACAGTGTCAGGGGTTCTCTTTAACCTTCTGCAAGGGTTCTCCCTCAGACATCAATCACGAGCAATAATAGCCACACCTTTAAGGGTTAAATCTCCACCGAGTGAACAGCCAAGTTCTCCATCAGTGGCCTGGCAAATATGTGATTGGGGAACATTGGAAAGATTCAGTCCACTGTTAATTGTATAATCAATTTGATTAACTAGCAAAATGCAAATGACCAAATTAAAGCAAGTGGACTTATAGAATTACCACTGATGAAGATGGAGAAGTGATATCATTGCTTTTTTACTAAATACAGACTCAATAAGCTACAATGTCTGTATATTTTACACACAAACACACACACACACGCACACAATGGCGGATTATTGCCCATGATATTTCAAATAAATAAATAAGCAAGTCCTATTTTGGTTTGCATCCAGTGCAAATTCGATTTAAGAGAGATTCAAAAACTTTATAATCATGAGAACGTTTTGGGGGACTTATCCACTGACTCTCCTTTATTGTTAGATTTTCGATCTTTTGACTCTCTGGCAAACCATCGCTACAGTGGTAAGAGCAGTCCCCTATTGCCCTGTGATTTGTGGTTCAATAAAATAATAGAGCCGGCACTTCACTTCAAAACATTGTTTTCTGATAATAACAGACGTCACGCTTTCTTATTGCAATAGGTTTGGGACTGTCAATAGGTGCTTGATTATCAGCCGTTGCTTGACTATTATTATTATTTTTTCCATAAGATTGTCCAGTTCCGTCCACTTCAATTGCATCGCTCTGTGTGCGGCGTGATTTAGAGGTCTCACTAAAAACACTGCAGACTCAGATGATGTGGTTCACTGACTTGACTCCAGTCAGTGAGCCACATCATCTGAGTCGGCAGTGTTCTGGTGAGTCCTCTAACTGGAGTCAGTGAACCAAATCAAATCACGCGACTTTGCTGTCTTTCTTGGGTCTGCTAACTCCCCTTGTGTATTTAGCAGCAGTCAGCCACGGGACTCATAGCATCCGGGTTATTAGAGAACTCGGACTCATTATTGAGACCAAGATTCAAATCGATCATCTGGATTACTTGGGAACAGCCAGCTCTCGTGTCCGGGTTCTCTGACGCATGATCAGCTAAGATGCTGAGTAAAATGTCTGTCCACATGATGTGATAGGGGGAGACTTGATTAAAAACCAGCGGTGGCCTATCTCGCAGTCAGACCCCCACCCACCCGCCCCCCGGATTTCTCACCTCCTCCCTGCTTTTTTAACTGAGCCATATCTCCAACTTCTTTACTTCCCACCTACCTCAAACCCCTGCTGCTCTTTAAGCTGCCTGAAGCTTCTCGATGAATGCTGACCGTTCTAATGCTCTTCTGAAGGCACACTGCACACATGTAAACACACACACACACACACACACACACACACACACACACACACACACACACACTGGCATAACCTATCCCCCAAATACTGTAAATGCTCATTTGCCCCCCGCTGCTTGATGCAGTTTTGGCAGACGGCGGCAGCTCGGCTATCCAGCTTCCACCACTCTGTCGCTTTCTCTGCTGTACCTATTAATGAAACACATCAGCCAGCTCTCACTGCGGTGGATGTAATTAAAGCACAGTGGGGGTATTTGTAAATTAGAAGTTAAAATTCACATTTTTATTGAGTAATTGACACCAAACCACAGAAAAACTTCCTGAAATTAATGCAGTTTTAAACGGTGCAGAAGCACAGTAAGTGTTCATCAAAATTGGACAGCTTTTTTTTTTTTTTTTTTTTTAAGTACAATAGTTTAAAATGTAACTCTGCACCTTATAGTCAGGGGGAAAACTCTTAAATAATGATTCAAAGATATTGCACAACCTTGCACTGAATGAAAATTTTAAAACTAAGAATTTTTTAATTACATTCAAATGGATTGTACTTAAAAGTTAAATGCAACAATACAACAGACCTCTACTTAAACAATTAGTATATAGAGTACATAAGTCAGTGTGTTTGTGTGTGTGTGTGTGTGTGTGTGTGTGTGTATATATATATATATATATATATATATATATATATATATATATATATATATATATATATATATATATATATATATATATATATATATATATATATATATATATATATATATATATATATATATATATAAGAAATTCTTTATTTGTCTCACAATGAAGAAGTTCGCAATTTGCAGCAGCAAAATTTGGATATAGATATTGATTTAGATAGATAGATAGATAGATAGATAGATAGATAGATAGATAGATAGATAGATAGATAGATAGATAGATAGATAGATAGATAGATAGATAGATAGATAGATAGATAGATAGATAGATAGATAGATAGTGGAATCAAATACATTTATTTGCTGTCACGTATACTTTGTGACTCTTTGGCGAAATGGCGTACGGGACAGACGACTCTTTCTTCAAATCAGATATGCCACCACTGTGGACCTGCAACATCAACAATGCAACCACTGCATCTGGGTTTTTTGTTGAATGAAATCAGGTAACAAAAACACCAAAGACTGACGTGTGAGAAGCCTTTTGGATCCACACAAGGAAGCCTTCACCAACGAATAACTGATCACATCTGACACTTTATTCAGATATGGGGATTGAGTCACTGTTGAAAGATTCTCAATAAAAGTTTTCGACGAGTCTTTCAGAGTTTTTCACTGCTGGTGATAAGTCATTGATGCAGAGTTTCCACAAATGCAATTGAGGATTTAACTACCAAAGAATATAAGTACAAGACGAGAGGTGAAGACATTTAATCCAAGTTGTGGTATCTGCATGACCTCAACTATTTTAATCACAATTGAGTTGCCATAACAACATGTTAAGCACAGTCTACTTTCTCAAAAGAGAGGAAGCAACACTTTCGAGGTCTTGTCGGTATAACGCTTTCTCTTTTCTGTGCTGTCAAGGTCAATTCCTGTATTAAAAATCAAAGCACAAAAACTGACTGACACCAGACGGGAATTACACTTCACTGAAAGGAAAGTTAACATTCATCCACACAGAGACAAACAACCATACGCGCTCACATTCACACCTAGGAACAATTTCGAATGTGGGTGGAAACCGGAGTACCCGGAGATAAAACCCGTGTAAGCCTGGGAACATGCAAATTCCACACAGGAACCGGGACTGAACCCACGACCTCTGCACTGTGAGGTAGACTGTGAGGTAACCACTGGTCCGCATGCTCTCTCTCGCTCTCTCTCTCTCTCTCTCTCCACATATATATATATATATATATATATATATATATATATATATATATATATATATATATATATATATATATATATATATATATATATATATATCCGTCCCCATTCAGCTCAGGTCCTCGACCAGAGGCCAGGAAGCTTGAGGGTAGGAATTGAAACAAAAGATGAGAATACAAGCAATGAGCATTGCAAGTACACGACACATTACCAGTTATCTTGTAGTACATCTTTATCGATTGACCCTGAGTGTTCAATGTAGTGTCATTGTGCACGAATCCCCCTATTTGTATGCTTATGTGGACACATACTTTGCTTACCTTTTTTGTATGTCTGTGTGACTGACACTGAATTTAACGGTTCTTCCCCCATGGACATAGGCCAATTTTCTCTGTAAGGTGTCTTGTGACTGTTTCGAAAGAGAAGATGGAGATTCCTTTTTGCTTCAGCTTGGCCAGTAAATGGTGCATGCCTCTCTCCATCAATCACAGAGCTATGCCACCAGACAGCTTGCTGCCTAATATACACCTCCATTAGGGTTCTCAGGGAAAAATCACTTGAATCTCAAATAATACTGCAAGCTGCCACAGCTCCGAATCAGGTAAAAGCAGTTGTAGACAAAAGCAAAATACATTGTAATAAGGCACCATGGTGGGGATGTAATTAGTTCATTGGTCTTACAGAGGTTTGAATCTTAGTTTGTACTTTCCACTTTCTGCCTGTGCTTGCAGAGGTTTTGTCCACGTACTCGAGCTTCCTCCCACATTCCAAAAAAATTGCACGTTAGGTAAATCTAAGCCACTTCATTGCCCAAACCAGAGAATTTGAGTCTAGATGATTGTTTTCCGATATGCCCCCCTGGGATTGGCTGGCGACGAGTCCAGGGTGTACTCTGCCTGTCACTCAAAGTCAGTTGGAAACTGCTCCAGCTCACTGGCGGCCTGTATCACGAACTCTTGAGTATTAACCCTATCATTTTTCCAGGCCATCGCTGCAACCATCGTGAGCTGCTTCTTGCTTGTGCCTCTGGCACAGGCCTCTGGTTATTGGAGAATATTGAATTGATGTTCCTTTAAAATGTCGAGTTGCTTTTGCAGTATGGTAAGGTCTATTACTCATCTGCCCTGTGACATGGGATCCTAAAAGTTGGCAGCATTTGGCTAAATGTAAGCACAGCCTTGTACACCTCAAAATTCACTTTGCTTCATCTGCCAGCAGTCACATCATCACTAAGAACCAAAGAGTTCATTCCATTAGCAGGAAGGTATGGCCAATTCACTGTCCCCACAGTGTTTGACGCAAATGTGGGTTGCATTGGATCTTGAGCTATTAGTTTTCTTCTTAATTTTTTTTCAGTCGTTCTTACTGAATATTTATCTGGTATATGTAAACTGTTTTCCTCAATATTTTCTCATTCTGACGAATCATATGATTTGACTAAATTAAGATGATGCCAAATGTCAGTGACCTTCTTTTTATATCTTAAGTGTAGCTTGCAAGATTTTTTTCCACTTTATTTCCATCACACCATGTACAGTCATCAAATACTGTGGAAACTATTGCACATATAAATGAACAGTGTTAATTGAGTGTGTGAGGACGCTGCGCCGCACTTCTTCTCAGACACGAGTCACCTTGAATGGAACAAAAATGAATACGACTTAATACTGCGCATCGTACAAGACCTGCAGCTATAACAAAGCCCCATATAACATATAACAAGAATACAACAATGTAAGAAAGTGACAGCAGTAAATTAAAACAGAACAGCACAACATTTCATAAACAGGATTTAAAAAGAAGGGTTACACCAATAGGGACATGTTATCCTTGAGAAAGACCAGCTTGTCAAACTGGCACTGGCCAGTGCGGTACGCTTTGTCTGGAGGATGTCATCGGCTGTGTTGTATTAAATAAATAAGCCCACTCACGCCTCTCTGAGTTCCGCCAGCTCGTTCCCAATGTTGTACGCGCTGTTGGGTGTCCAGTGATGCATTTGTAGCATTCAAAGGTAATTTTTGTCCTAAGACCATTTTGTCTGAGTAGTCTGAAATGAACATTTGGCCGCCTGGCATTGACCTTGAAAACGTGCATTGTACGTCACACGCATGCACATGAATAAGCAGACGCAGGCAAATAAAGTGGAATATATATATATATATATATATATATATATATATATATATATATATATATATATATATATATATATATATATATATATATATATATATATATATATATATATATATACACACATATATATCTCTTCGAACCGATTGATCCTCACTAGGGTCGCGGGGGGTGCTGGAGCCTATCCCAGCTGTCTCCGGGCAGTAGGCGGGGGACACCCCGAATTGGTTGCCAGCCAATCGCAGGGCACACAGAGACGAACAACCATGCACGCCCACATTCACACGTAGGGACAATTTAGAGTGTTCAATCAGCCTGCCATGCATGTTTTTGGAATGTGGGAGGAAACCCATGCAGGCCCGGGGAGAACATGAAAACCCCACACAGGGAGGCCGGAGCTGGGATAGTACCCGGTTCCTCTGAGGTCGACGCGCTAACCACTGGACCACCAGGCCGCATGTGTGTATATATAAGGCCTTCCCTGCTGGCAGAAACGCGATCCAAAAAATAATATTTGTTTCAAGCAAATTTGCATGATGAAAAAAATATAGATAGATAGATAGATAGATAATCTATCCACACACTTCCATTATCTATATCCATTCATCTTCCGAACCGCTTTATCCTCACTAGGGTCGCGGGGGGTGCTGGAGCCTATCCCAGCTGTCTTCGGGCAGTAGGCGGGGGACACCCAGAATCGGTTGCCAGCCAATCGCAGGGCACACAGAGACGAACAACCATGCACGCAAACACTCACACGTAGGGACAATATAGAGTGCTCAATCAGCCTACCATGCATGTCTTTGGAATGTGGGAGGAAACCGGAGTACCCGGAGAAAACCCACGCAGGCCCGGGGAGAACATGCAAACTCCACACAGGGAGGCCGGAGCTGGAATTGAACCTGGTACCTCTGCACTGTGAAGTCGACGTGCTAACCACTGGACTACCTGGCCGCCCTCATTATCTATATTTAAAACGTTATTTTATTAAGAAAGTAAAAAAGGTTTCTAGTAGGAATCTGTTTGAATTTACATCTAAAATACAGTATCGTAGCCATGGAGTCTCAAGCAGGAGATTGTGACTGTGTTACAGCTGACATTTGGAAAGGTTCTCTCTCAACCCCACCAATACATAATTCTTATTGCAGACACTTTCATCTGGTTTAACACATTAACGTTTCCAGGTGGATTCACTCTTGACTAATCCTCCTTCTGTGATCTGTGGCAGGCTTTCAGGAAGCACCTCACATCTTGCCGTGCAAAAAGTGAATAGTTATCTCCATTCAAGCTTTCACGTTTTTGTTTTAACGTTTTAACTAGACCATTGCCGTTGATGCATACAAGAATGTGAACCTTGCATAACTCTATTAGTGCATCCACAAACAGTGAAGAAATGGACCCCATGTTTCAAATATAGCCTCTCATTTATTAAAACTAAGAAGATGGTAATACTTCACGTATGATAAAGCAGCTCTTTGTGTTTGACAATCTCTTTCTTGTGGTTATTGTTTAACCACAAAAAGGATATTTTGTCTTTGAAATGGAGCAGTGATATTTTGCGTATGGATATGTTATTCACTCATTCAACCATTCATTTTCAACTACTCATCCTGTTCAGGATCACAGGGAAGCTGAAGCCTGCCCTAGCTGGTATTGTGCAAGAGGCGAGATCCAACCCCGGACTGCTCAGCAAGGAGTCGATCGTAGTTTGGTGGACATGCATTTTTAGCTGTGACACAAACCTGTGCTTCTTTGTGGGGACTTGAGTGCTGGAAAATTGCTCAAGTATCTGCCAGGATGTAAGGTTGCTTTTAACTGTGGTGGGGACATGAAGGGGATCACACCAGAGGGCGACTGGGGGTTTCTGTTCGAGTCCAAAGCACCTGCTGCCCGACAAGTGATGGAAAAAAGGGAGAATCAGAGAGATGTTCCACTTGGGCGCCCTTTTTGGGGCTGTAATATGCAGAGGGGTATTGAAACTCCAAATGCTCCCATCGTGCACTCCTTTATTCAGTCGCAGTGATATTGTAAAGAGAGAAGAAGAAACATGAAGGTGCGAGTGCCTTTATCTGCTAATATGCTCCAGATGAGCAGAGGACAAATACCAATCTTCTGGGGGCTCCTCTCATTCGTTCCCCTCTAAAGGTTTGGACACGCCACCACCAGCCTCTAACAAGCACTCAACTTATTTTGATTTATTCTCCTTATTTTATGGAGAAGAATAGGGTGGGATATGCTGTCAGTGATGGGGAGAAAGTGCTTACCTCCTGATATGTCTGTGAGTACTTGCTACCACATGTGCAGTGGAAAGCAGGACAAATAAATTTGTTATACTAAGTTTAGACCACCCTGAAATTCTTTTTCAGCCCCACAGGGTGGCTTCAACGTAGAGTTGACACATACATCTTCTACTTGCTCCCTGCGGCGTACACAGTGGAAAAGCACACAGCCATTTTGAGTTCAACTGAGTTGTTGTGTCTGAGAGAAGGTCTCTTCTAGTTATCAAATTAATCATCTGCTAAATGCAAATTACTGCCCTACATGGAACCATCAGCAAACAGCTCGAACTCACAAGGCACCATGGACAGATGGCCTCCAGAACCACAGCGGTATTGACCTACCGCTGTCTCGTTACACTCTTCTCCTAACTTGTGTCTGCATCATCTGTTTCATCACCACGTAAGTCTACTTAATGTTCTTTTCTCAGGCGTCATTTCATGCAGGCATGGGATCCAGCCCACCTACTTCAATTTGTATATTCTCTCCTGCTCTTACTTTTCCCATTTAACTTCTTCTTTGCTCACTTTCTCCTCCGCTGGCTGAGTGAGTGCACCTGCAGACAACAAGCATCAGCATTAAACCATTCCATCTTCCCTTTTAAGTTATATGAGGGGATGTAAAGCTGATTTATTTTCTAAAATTGCCTGCCCTTTATGATACTTTCAAGCAGACTGCGGCACTACTAGCTCAGTGAAGAAGTCAGAGGAGCAGAGTCTCTGACCTATTTAGGAAACTGGCAAGAGAGCAGCCAGGGAACATCAAAATACTTCAAAGGCTCCCTTTGAATCCGTCGTTACGGCCAACTTAGTGTGAGCGTGTGCATGCACAAGTGCACCCACACAAGCACATCCAAATACACCAACTTTGAGCGTGCACAATCTTCATCAGCTTGCCGTCTCATTCCTATGCTTGCGCGCTCTCTCTCTCTCTCTCTCTCTCTCTCTCTCTCTCTTCCCTCCCTCCTTCGCTCTCTCTGTCTCACATTCCTCTCCCAATATATTCTGTCTGAGCTCTTCGTTTGAACTGTGTCCCACATTGCTAAGTAAGGAAAAGTCAGAGAAATCACATTTAACGGTGGGTCTGCCACTAGCATCATGACTCAGGCTGCACCATGAAAATTCTCTTCCTGGGCCAGATGTATAGAAACACATAAACACTGACTATAATCTTAGTTCTCGCCCGGAACAAATTGTATTTTTTTTTCACTTCACCTTGCAGCCAAAATCCAAACAAGTTGTGGGTCGTCAACAATGAAATATGTTTAAAATATGATTTTCAAAGCAGCACGGTGGTTGGCGGGTTAGCATGTCCGCATCACAGTGCTGAGGTCGTGGGTAAGAATCTGGCCGTGGCCACCCATGCCTGCGTGGATTTTCTCTGGGTACTCTGGTTTCCTCCCACTTTCCAAAAGCATGCATAGTAGCGTGATGGAACACTCTAAATTGTGAATGGTTCTTTGTCTGTGTGCCCAGTGATTGGCAGCAAATGGTTAAAAACTTTGGCAGCCGTAGTTGCGTCATACACAGTGGACACCCTCTAAAATTGGCATTGTTTTTTTTTTTAAACAACGGCAAAAATATAAAAAATAATGGACAAGTACCCACGAGATAGTTTGGGTTATTCATTGGACCCATTTTTTGGGTTCAATAACTAACAGAAAATTGTGTCCCTTTTTGACACAATTTTGTTTTTGCCCCAACTGTGTTGAGTGTGTATACACATTTTTCATTTCACCAAAAAGATTTTTGGTGAAATGAAAAATGTGACCAAGATATAACACCACACATCGGTAACTGGGGATGAGGCTGTGTTCAGGATGAGCAAATGACATTCAGTCACATGTTAAATGGGAGTTGGCACACACCGCCAACATTTATAATACCGCTGCTCTGCCCCACATAAAGTTCTGTTTTTCTTTGATGCTTTTCCTGATGTTTTTTTCCCCAGCAGATCCTGAAGATTTCTGTGCTAACACCAACTGCTATTTCAAACTTGTCGTATTTCTCTTCCCCTTTTTGAAGACCCCCATTCCAGATGAAGAGAACCCCAAGGCATGACCAGCTACAGCTATTTTACTTTATGTTAACTGTTTTGTTAAGCAGTTTGTTACAGCTGCAGCTTTTGTGAAAGCGCTATATAAATCAGGATGTGTGAATGTCTGTGCGTGCGTGTGACATGTGGTGCTGTTTTGGTGTGCCAAACATACCTTTTGGAATTATGGCCTGAATCTTCAACATTGTTTTCATCAGAACACAACAAAATCCTCCAAACGTATGCAAAGGATTTGAAATCATGTATCTTGGGCGATTTTTTTCTCATTGTTAAATGGATGGATCTTTATTGTCATTACACTTTCATGCAACGAAACATCACTTAACAGGCACGCTCCGCACAAGAAACATGAAAAAAAAAACCTGGCATTCGAACGAGTGGTGTAAACCTTTTATATCCAGTGTAGCAAAATTTGTTTGGGACAAACCTACTGTTTGCCACAACACGTTGCACGGGGAAAGTCGACTTCTGGATGGTGAAAATATCTCATCAGCTGGTGGCAGGCCCTTGGACAGAAGGACTGAGTGACCAGATTCTGCCTTCCTGTCAACTTTTTGCCAGACCTTTGCTGATGTCACCTTCATTTGCTAATTCATCGCTTTGCAGGAGACATCAAATGTGTCATGTTTTAACCATTAACTTTGCACCACGAAAGACAGCAAGCCACTTCCAACAATTTTGATTGGTCAATAATTTGTATAAATAACACCCACCCGTGTAGGCTGACTAATAGTATAGATTTGCGAAGAAAATATTAAACATGCCAGTGATTTATATTTTCATGAAATTGAATTAATTTATTTCCAGCAGTCTATCATCATCATTATTTTTAGCATTGTTTTCTATGCCTCCATACATCTACTAATGTCTGCTGGATTTATTTATTATTATTATTTTTTACCCAATCAGATTCCAGAGTCACCAAATAAGGCAAATTATAATCTGCATTTCCTGTTCTTCTATATTACGTGTGCTTTGATTGCAAAATGTTGGCAGTTCTGACAGATGAAGAGGACAGCAAATCCGTTTTTCACCATCGCACAGCCTGCCCAAAACGAAGCTGGCTTCAGGACAACGGACAGCTCTCCACAGAGCGTGTTAGAACCTTGGACAGCGCCGCTGCTCGATAGCCTATTGCAGCAGTCTTCTATAGTGTAAACAGTGTTTTTCAATCTTTTTCGAGCCAAGGCACATTTCTTTCATTGAAAAAATTCCGCGGCACACCACGACCTGGAAATAATTACGTGTTATTGTTGCTATAACCGTTTTTTTTTAAACATTGAAAAATAACGTTAAATTATAACATATTGAAAAGGAATCAAATCAACATCGATCCAATATTTGGTGCATTCATTTTAATGCCAAGTAAAATATAGTCAATTAGAACTTTAACTTGCTCAGGGTGGGATATTTTTCTGTGTGACAGTTGGTTGTTTTTCTCCCTTTGGCTGAATGTGTCGCTTGAGCTAGTCCAGCTTCTATTTAGTCCATATTTTTCGCTTACAACTTTAGCATTGCTGCATATTTTGCAGAGCATAATTTTCTCACTCGAAAAAGAAAATATCTCACCCAGTTTCACTGCTTGTTCTTCTATTTGCACATACTCCGACAGCCACTCTGACTTAAAAGAATCGCAGTTAATTCTTATTTTGGTTTGGGGAGTCGACATATCACATTCACTTATCGCCGCCGCACTGTCCATGTTATGGAGCAGAGAACATGCGCAAGTACTGTCAATGCCGTGATTGGCTGCATAGTGTCATCGCATAGTATCGTGTGATTGGCTGGACACCTATCACTCACTGAATTACATAGTAAATTGATAGAGAAAAAAAACGTTATATATCTAATTCATTTGCAGTGCTTTCACTGCGCTGGATAGGTTTTCTTGTGCTCTGAGAGTGTGCGACCAGTGCGCATTTGCGCAGCTTTAGAGGAAACATTGGTGCCATTGCATCTCCAATGTCAGGCGATAGACCGCACAGGCATACTATATTGGATAATTTCCGACGGCACACCTGACAATATCTCGTGGCACATCAGTTTGCCGTGGCACAGGGTTTGAAAAACACCGGTATAGAAGACTTCTGCAAGCTGTGTCTGTGTTTGTGCAAGTAGCGTGAGTGGTTATTTTGGGTCACAATATCTAGATGTTGATGTTGATATGTGTGTCTGTGGGACCGTGTATACTTCATAGTACCAGGGGGCGTTTCTTTGTGAAGCATTCCTCCGCCATGGAGCATTAAATAAATGGCCGTAAAAGCATTAGAGGGCCTTTTAGTATATCGAATGAACCAGCAGGACAATATAATCACTGTGGTACTCGCCGGTCACGTTGTATGCAAAGTAAAAAAGAAAATTTAAGTCAGTGTTTGTTTGTTTTTTTCCTTTTACATGACTATTCCTGATGGATGTGTACATGTGTACGTCCCCCAATGTAGGACATGCGGATACATTGTCTGCAGTGTTACTATTAGAGTCCCAAGATATTTGTGCATCTGTATGTCTGTGGTGAAGCTGAACCCAATGGACTCCATAGCTTTGTTTTTTTGTTCTTCTTGGGAAGGATTTGGGACAAAGGTGGGGGCTACTTGTTTTTGGTGTTGGGACTGAGGGGTGATGGCATGCTAGAGTCATGAATACATTCAGGGCAGTGGAAATAAAGAGAGTGTACTCAAAGTGCCACAGTAGGGGGCTACTGAAGAAATGATTCAGACACAGTGGACAACTCAGAAAACTAAAGGAGCATGTTGACAGCAAAGCTGTGTACCCCCCTACCGTATACCGTATTTTCATGACCATAAGGCGTAGGTATCTACTTACGTTGTTTAAAAAGTGCAATATCGAAATAAAAACCGACTCTATATACCTAATGCTTTTAATGAACGCAGGAGACATTTGTACACCTTTAAGTATATACTGCTTGGCCAGTGGCGAGTCAGAGTGGCTTTTGCTTGCATGACCAGAACTCCACCATGTGGAAAAAAAGCAAGACCCCACAGACAATGCAGTAGCATTGCTCATGAAGCATATCGCTACTCCACAGAGTGTGCACTGTGTGCGTGCGGCACAAGGACACGTCAGCAAACACAAATACGTCCCAACCGCCACGATTATGTAACAGTGGGAAAAAACAGTGCCGAACGATTCACTCACAGACACATTTTGTTAACTGGAAACTCGGTTGCTTAAATTTTCACCTGATGGGTGCACAGCTGTAACAGGGGGAGTAAAAAAGTTGGACATACTTACTGTACTACATGATAATTACACAAAATCTGTGAAATGATACATACCTGATGTGTTCCTTTACTATCAAATGGTGGAACAAAAAGTTTTATGTGATCCCCTACTTTAGTAATGAATGTTGCACTGCGTCTTTATGTCATGTTTTGCGAGGTGGTAGTTGGAGGACCCCAAAAAGCAGGGAGGCAGGGAGGAGCAGGGTGAACTGACCAAGATGTATTTAACAAAAATATAAACAGGAATACACCGGGGGGGAAAAAAAACCTAACTGAACTACTCAAACAAAGTTCCGAAAACCACAAGGGACCAAAGTAACAAAAACCTATGACAGAAACAAAACATGACAGGAGCACACAGACACTCACATACTCACAATGATCCAACAAAGACTGACAGAACTAAATACAAGCAAAGTGACAAGACAACGAAAAACACCTGGACAAGACACAAAGGGCCGAGGGAGCTGATTGGGACACAAATGACGAGAACAGCTGCAGATAAAAAGGGCACATGAAGGAATAAAACCAAATGTAACCTAAACAAAAACATAACACTTTGAATTTGAACTCACGCCTCTTTCTCTTGATGTCGATGGGGACGGGTACGCTGAATCAATATAATTGACCAGAAGGACATTGTTTTCTGCTGTTGTCGTCAGGCTTTGTCAAGTGAGACGAGTAAAAGCAACCAACACAAGCAATCCTGCTGTGTGTCATCAATATGCTTAGACACAAGGCAGTCGGACCACACTGGTTACATAGACACTCCAGAGACCCAACTATTAGTATACAACAATGAAAAACTGATTTTTTTGTAGTATGTTCCCTTTCAGAGCCATTATCAGTCTTTCATTTCATCCAGCCATCCATTTTCTGATACGCTTTATCCTCACAAGGGTCGCGGGGCATGCTGGAGCCTATCCCAGCCGTCTTCGGCCAGGCGTGGGACACCCTGGCCCGGTTTCCAGCCAATCGCAGGGCACACAGAGACGAACAACCATTCACGCTCACACTCACACCTAGGGACAATTTGGAGTGTTCAATCAGCCTGCCATGCATGTTTTTTTGGAATGTGGGAGGAAACCGGAGTACCCGGAGAAAACCCACGCAGGCACGGGGAGAACATGCAAACTCCACACAGGAAAGCCGGAGATGGAATAGAACTGGGTACCTCTGCACTGTGAGGTTGATGCGCTAACCACTTGACCTTGAATTGCTGAAGTATTTTACAGAAGAGGGTAAAATGGGTTAAGCCCTTAAAAACCAGCAGGCCATAAAGATGACCTCTTTTGTTTTGTAAAACACGGCACAACAACTGCTGGCTGATCGGCTAAGAGCAGACAGAGGTAGGCCTACCAGTTTTAGTGCCAAGGCTGTTTGCTCCAGGGCAGCAGTGTCTCACACCATAGAGGACAGGGGAGCAGACAGGCATGAGAGCCAAAGCCACACTACATCCGCAGGCTGTGTGACATGGCAACCATGGCCACAACACTGACATAAACCCTAGCCAAAGATGATGGCATGTTCCCACCGCTGAAGGCCTCTGTTTTAGTCATTTGCTTCAGTCAAACATGATCCAATGTCCACCTCATCTATATTGTCCACTGCACTTAACACTTAAGTAATCCACCCTACACTAAACAATATACCCTGTAAAGCAGCAGCGTGCTTGGTATGGGGAGTTGTGCCATGAATGAGACACTGAACGTTCACTGCGGGTGGATGCGGGTTTCATAAACAGTAAACCATTCAACAACCACTGCCTGCTAATCAATCTATTAGGACAAAGCAGCATTTTCTGCATTCAACATAACCGACTGTACGCTGATGCACACCAAAGCTATAAAGCTCAGCTGGCCGTATAACAGCCTAGCATTTCAAATTATGGACAAAGCAATGCAGTACACTCTCCTCCTCTTTTAGTTAGATGTTTCTAATGAAAAAGCTGTAATAATGTTGTTGTGGTAATTTTCTTGTTGAGAGTTCTTTTTTTTTTTCCAGAGTCGTGCTCCTCTTTGCATTCTCTGATTCTGTATTCAGTATGTCACCGACAACGCAGACTATCGCAGCAATATATTTCTTTGTTATGGTTGTGGTGTCAGAAAATGCACAGCCAAATGCAAAGTAGTTGCAGTAGGCATAGCAATGAGAGGGGAAATGTTTATTAAGTAAACAAAGCTTTGCATCGGAAACCGAGTATGAACCTGAAAAGAGGAAACAAATAAACTTGGGCTCAGCATAAAAAAGTGGGACATAATCATTGGACTAAATACATTAAAATTTAAGCGGGCAACATGAAGGGACAAAGAAGCCAAAGAGTTAATTGCCAAAATTGAGGCTCAAACTCATAAGAAAATCGGGCTGTTTTTGTCTGGAATATCGGGCTGTTTTCCTCTTCCCGACCAAGGACATCAAACACCCAGAATGTCTTTTACAAGATTGTTCCATAAGCAAACTCAAGGTCCGGGGGCCAGATATGACCCACCAAGTGATTTTTTTTTTGTGGCCCGTAAAAGCAAATCATGTGTGTCATTTTCCATGATTCCGGCAAAAATCTGTACCAAAATGTCAAATTGACACGTGTGATAAATAACATTGAGATTTTGCCCTGTTTACACTCACTTGACCAATAATTTAACAAACTATTATAGTTGACTGATTACCGAACTAGTAATCCATCAATTTGTTATACAATGAGACAATTTATTTGGTTTCATTCTTATGACGGTCCTCCAAGGAAAGACGCAAGGCCAAAGTGGCCTGCGACAAAAATTTCTTTTGACACCCCTGTCCTAGCACATTTTTATTTATTTATTTATTTTTATTTTTTGGGGGGGGGGGGGGTTATAGAGAAAGTCGGTTCCCCAGATGGCATGAAGTATTTTCCAAAGCAAGTCTTTTCTTGACTACGTCTCCTGCTCCCACTCCCGCATCCGGTTCTCTTGTGAAACACTCGTCAACCATCAGCACGTTCCCGGAAGTGTCTGCTCGTCTTCATGTTTGTGAGTTCACATGTGATCGTGCGAGAGTTCTGCTTCATGGTATTGGATTCTAGATTATAAGAGGTGAAAAAGGATCTGTATGTGTGGTGTTGTCTGTTGAAATTGAACAGACCCCCCACCCCCCCACCCCCAACCCCCACACACACACACAATATGACCATAACTGTTTAATGGCTGTTTTTTTTCTCTTTAGGTCTGTGGTCTGTCACAAATAAAATCTGATTTGATTGATTTGAAAAATCATTATGTGTGTACCAGGCCTGAGATTTTGTTTTGAAAAGCGCTTTACCATGTCTGTTCTTTTTCATTTCATTTTCCAAAGACATTGTGGTTCTGACTTAATTTTGTGTGTTTATTGTTCGGTTCATTTGGAGGATTATGAAGCTGGATCAAAAAAAAACTCAGGAAAAAGTTCACCAACTTTAATTAGAAAAATGGTTGATATGAAGGAAACGAGGCAAAACAAAAAGTGAACATGACGCAGAAAGAAAAGACTTGAGACAACTCATTACCTGTGAGTATGACAACAGGATAAGCACAGCTGTTGTTTCATCACAACGATGATCTTATTCATTATCTGATGCCATTGCAGTGTGGCCTACAACGATTAGGACAAAATAGCACCCCTCATAGCGGTGATATTGCACCAAATATTTAAAATAAAAATCCCCTTGATCCATTCTGTTTTGTGGTACTGAAAATAGACCAACATAGAGCAGTAGATTCTGTGAAATTTCGCACTGATCTTGACTTTGAATTAAAGTGCATGCTTGTCACGCCATCTCTTAACTCCCTCGAGTGTTCTGTTGCGGTCAATTATTTTAACCTGTCTTCAAAATCCCTATACCAATTGCCCAGGTGCAGTTTTACATTCACAACATCCTGCAATATCAATCAATGGAGCACAGATGAAGAAAGTCAAGATGTCAGTCAATACTGTCCTCACCTTGTGAGGTTTCAGGTTGCTAACTTCTCCTACAGAAGATGGAAAAGTTGGCCACCACAGACACATCACGGCATAACTGAATATGGATTGTTCTACACAGTCAGACACCTTTATTCTAATGACAGAAACAAGACATCTGTCCTCGGATTGCTGTTGGATCAGCTGATTGATGAACTTATCTGGGAAATATACAGTAGGCTTTTCTTGCTTAACTCTATGGGGACCAAAGGCAGAGAAAGTCAAAGACCCAAAGTCGACATGCCTGAAGACTTTCATCAGAAGTCTGGCCAGCTTTTCTTTTTTTTTTTTTTTTTTTTGTCCTTTGGCAGCGGGAGTATTTGCTGCTTTTCCAGGAGTCAGACATCAAGACAGACAGCTTGGCATGTGAGGCTTGATAAAAGCCTCATTAGACGAGTAATTGCCAGAGTATTCTTTAAATCTTAATTACATGACAAGAGAAGCATTGCAATGGTCATGCCATCTTGAGGAAGAAAAAAAAACAGATGTTCAAATGTGTCTTCCCCATGTGTGCTGTGTAATGCACACCTGCTTAGTAAATCTATCAATTTCCAACGAGCAGACCGAACATACTTAATGACATGGCAGAGTTAAGACCTCTTTCGGCAATAGTGTACATCAGAGATGTCATGTTACGCACAAAGCGGGAAAGGAACCGCTTTGTACGTAACATAAAAAACGAGAATAAGTGGATCCCAAAAATAGCAGACACTGACAAGGAACTCCGTCTCAAAGTAATATTTATTATAAACAAAAACTCTGTCTAATAGAAAACAGAAAGTGCTGGTCAATAACGAGAACCAGAAAAAAACATAAACGCAACAATGAAAAACACTTGCAAAAAACGGCAAGGGAAATGAGTGGACTAAAACACAAGATAAAGCCTGCACTTTGAATCTACTTAACGCAACGACGATAATAGAATAAACAGCAGTAATACTCGAGTAACGCTTAAATATATGGGCAACAGCAGTGGCGCGGCATACAATACTCCGGCAATGAGTTGACAGCCGGAGCACCTAGATGTAGCAGGTGCAAACACCGACAAATAGGCAGCAGGTGCGCAGGCAGCAGAAATGAACACCTGCCACCTGCTGCCAAATACGGAACATGACAAGAGATACTCAAATATGAATCATAAAGGGCCTTAGTCAGGCCAAATGCCAGTAATATTCTAAATCAAACGTCATTATCATCTTCAGCAAACTGAAAACTTTCAAGAATGCAGTTAAGAAAGCAACACTTACTCAATTAACATAGCAGTTCACGTACCATGCTCTTATTTTGAAAGACAAAACGCACCACTTTCGACAGCTGAATTAGCCAATTTAGCAACAGATGCCCAGCAACTTTCACTATTTAACATCATGTAAAATACTCGAGCAAGGCAATCTGGAGTTAAAAAATCCTATGCTAGTGACAGTGTCACACCCTCTGCTTACAGCCACCATGATGTCAAGTGAACAACAAATATACAAATAATTGTACATTTCATCTATCCATTACAGTATCGGAGATGCTTATCCTCACGAGGGTCACAGGCATGCTGGAGCCGTCTTTGGGCAGAAGGCCAATCGCAGGGCCAGCCAATCGCAGGGCACACATAGATGTGCAACCATTCAGGCCCACCGTCACACCGAGGGACAATTTAGAGTGTTCCATTAACCTACCATGCCTGTTTTTGGAATGTGGGAGCAAACTAGAATACCCAGGGAAAACCCACGCTGGCATGGGAAGAACATGCAAACTCCATGCAGGAAGGCTGGAGCCTGGAATCAAACAGTGGACCTTCGTGCTGTGAGGCGGACGTGCTAACCAGTCCGCGATCGTGTCGCCTACGTGAAAATAAACTAAATGTTGTAAGCACTATTCAAGTTTTAAGTATCCTTGTTTAATGAATATACAGCATGGTTTCAATGACTGAAACTAAATCGATTAACTCCCACACTGAATACAAGACTGAGCTCCCCATACATCAAACATGACAATTTTTCCTGAGTTTATTTTGCAGCGGTTGGAGAGATGTTATTTTTAATTCAGTTTGCTTCAGGTTACAGTCAGTAGCCTGCATAATATTCTGAAATAAATTACTATGTGAAAAAGCAATTGGGTAAATGTGTGGGAAAAGCAAAATTCACTTTTGGGGAAATTAAAGTGTACTTTCTTGACAAAAACACTTCTAAGAGGAAATTCCCACAGATGATCATAAAACCAAGTAGCAGCGTTGATTCTTTGTGCCTTTTTTTGTCTTTTTTTTTTTCCCCAAGATGGCGCCCGGATAGGCAGCCGTCGGCAAGTGCTCTTCAAGAGCCTTGCGTTTTTTGTTGTTTTTTTGTTGTTTTTGTCTTGTTTTGTCACATGGTGTTGTTCTTACGTCGTGTGGACCTGAAGTGGACTGTTTTCAGTATTTTTGGCCATGGCATTCGTTAAAGAAGAAGAATCTGTGCTTGGTGGTTGCGCCTTCTCGGCAGCACGCGCGTACCAGCACTGATTTCTTGATTGGGAGGAATGTCGGCGCCATT
This sequence comes from Hippocampus mohnikei, assembly GCA_026261675.1. Lineage (NCBI taxonomy): Eukaryota > Metazoa > Chordata > Actinopteri > Syngnathiformes > Syngnathidae > Hippocampus > Hippocampus mohnikei. The sequence goes on along the minus strand of JAKGUB010000557.1, from coordinate 17,933,814 downwards.
TGACTGTCGTTGCTGGACATCCCCGGGGCGCTTGTGTCTTGCGCCTGAAGTAGGCAGCATTTTCACAGCCCCGCTTTGTTCAGCGAAAAGGTCGGTGCTGGTGGACAGTCTGCAGCTGGATGGATGCATGGATTGAGGAGCCGACGATGAGAAGAAGGGATAGGCGTCAGCGCAGAGCGCCGATGCGTATGTGGAACTGGGAGTCGCGGCTTGAAATTGAAGCGGACTTACATGGGACAGGAGAAGACAGCCAATCTCTTTTTCAATAATGGATGCGACTGCTTCTTGTTGCTTTCAAGTTTAGCTTGTAGCAGACGTGTGCACATTGCAGCATGACGTCTTTGATCCACTGGTGAAAAGGACACTTTGATTCGCTCCTCTTTCATCTATAACTGCTTCAGACAACAAAGTGTATGCAGGAAAGTGGTTAAGAGTGCACGATTGTCTGTGTCTCATGTGTTGTTTTGTATTTTGTCTTTTTTTGTTAACTTTTCTTTTGATGGCGGCGCGGACACCCGCAGCGGCTCCTCTTGTTTCATGTTGAGAGGGAAGAAATTTCATCTGTGCTGTATCTGTAGAATCCAATCCAATCTAATTCTCATGTCCATGCAATGCAAAACTTCAAGAGAAAATCCTAAGGGACAAAGAGATGGGTGACAAGCCAATGAGAGACAGGAAGAGAGACCCATCTTGTGATGGATCCCTTTGGTTGGTCCCAGGAGTGCAAAGGGTGTTGGGGCTGGTGGACCAGGCCAACCGGTAGCTGGAGCATGCATGACAAGCTGCATCGGAGCCACATCTCTGTGTCTGAGCACTGACTCAAGCGGACACCACAGACTACAACGTGACTTGAATCTCAAACATAGCCACTCAGGCAAGGCCGTTTGAGTGATATGAATACATACTCTCCAAAATGTTCTAAATAAATTGAAGTACGTCTTACCCTCAAAGCCGTACTGTGAGCAAAAAAAAAATGAAGCCCTCAAATTCTCATTGAATAAAAAGGCTGCTCACAAGGCCGAAATGTTACAAAAGCATTTAGAAAAGTGCATATTATTGAGGTAAAGTTGGTAAGCGAGTTCGTGCTTTATTTATTATTTTATTTTTCATCTGCCGATTCACATTTTTTCTACAAATCGATTTTAGCTGCAATGTAAATTCTTCTCTCTTGCTTTTATGCCACTCCTCTTTGACGGAGTATCCCCTCTTCTTCAATCCCTGGCAACATCTTTTCTGAGATGGACTAGTACTGGGGAGATTCATTTAGGCCTGGAATTGCACACATCGCTGCAATATTGAATCTAACCAAGCCAGACTGCAGCAAAAGGTGAGTGAAATTGGATATTCGAGTAGTTCAATACATTTGAGGTCAAGACTGGATCGAGGCAAAGGCAATTATTCATGTTTGGCTGAGAACTTGACCAAAGTCTGAAATAAAACAACACATATTAATGGGATCATTACTGTAATAAGCAGAAGTGATGAATCCTCTTGGTTGAATGGAGAAACTCCCTGAAGAACAAACACACTGGACAGCAACACTAATGGGTATTTATAATGTATGCTGTGACCAGGATGGGGACATTCCAGTGTTTTCTTTCTCAGTCTAAATTGTATATTTTCAGTCTAAATTCTATATCTTTCCTAGTGGAGAGACGATCAGTTTTCCCCCGCAAGGTTTTTTTTCCACTGGAAGGTGTAAGTTGGAAAAGGCCAACAATAGTGATCATACACCTCACAAGAATATAAATCTTAAAAGGTGGTAATACTTTATTGAACTACTTGTAATTAATACCTGTACAACAATTTTAGGTCAATAAAGCAAAGCAAAACAAGTGGCCGTCTTTAATATTATTATTATTATTATTATGATTATTATTACTACATAGAGTATCATGGTTCCTTTGTCATTGCATTTCGTCAAGTGAGTCAAATAAATCAGCATCATATCTCAGTTGTGCCTGTGTTTTACATTTTAGCTTATAAGCGGAGGTGTTTCAGTAAATTTTGCTGATCCGTCATTCGTCATTCACCAGAGGCCGGGCCACCTGTCCATTATCTTCAGTCCGTCATCATTTCAAAATGACCACATCTGACATCGTAAATCCATCACTCTGACATTGTTATTTTAACCATTCTTACATCATTACTAAAGTCTGTCCCTACTATTTCAGGACTGGCATATCTTGGATCTCTAAAGTTCAAAAATAAAACCCACATATACAAACACTGTGGCGATTGGTGAAATAAAATCAATATGGGAAAATGTCATTGCAGTTTGTGGGACCCAAAGGAATACAACAGAGCCAACTTCCTTTCGCGGCTGGGACGATCATGAAAAGGAGCTAGCTTGGAAAATGGGAACCGAGATTTAGCACCCCAGGTCACATGATTGACTTGTGATGTTTAGATTGTTTTTTTTCCTTCTGTCAGCAAATGATTAGACCCCCTCCCGCTCCGCTAGAAGCAACCCCGCTATATTCAACCCCGCAAACAAACACATGTGAAACACAAATACTGATCCGGTTAGAGATGATTCAGAGAACGGATGAAAACACACTACCGTTGGTATTTAGTGTGTCCGTTTTTCGAAGTTTCATTTGTCATGCATCGTTTGTCAGAAAAACGGTTGTCCGTCAGTGACGTACTGATGAATCTTCCGTCGGTATTGACCGAATGCCCATCTCTGCTTATAACCGAAATGTAATCATAAATCTCAATTTTAAGAACACATTAACGACACTGATTTTTCTTCAAATATGTAATTCTTCCAGATTCATCAGTTTTTGAACAACATCTGGGAAAATGGGATCATATCATTAGTATTTGTGCAAATAGGAGCGACATTCCATTCACGTTGATGAGTACAAAGTCTTGATGTTGATTATTTCGGATTGGCTCTTCTTCTCCTCAATGCCAGATTGCATTACCATCACCTCTGGTGGGTCTGGTGGTGTCCACAGTAAATTATGCCTGACTTACTGGTGCTGCATCAGGACAACAGGAAGAGATTTGACCATCTTTCTGCATACTCATAATGCAATCGAATTACAGTACTGTATATAGTATATGACGTAATGTAAAGGAAAACAACAGTGAACCGAAATGATGTATGGAACTCTGCACTCTGGCAAGTGCAAATGAAACCTAGAAAGTTGAACACCATGTCAAGTGCATTTACCAGATGTAATGTGTGCCGGCCGACATATTATGGTGGACAAAATGACTTGTATTTCTGAAACTGACAAAATACAAAAACAACATCCCAAAAATTATCCATCCAATATATGATTCGCTTATCCTCACAAGGGTCGCAGGCTTCAGGCAGCAGACGTTACAAGCATACACATCGACAAACAATCATTCACGCTCACAATCACACTTGAGAGAGTTCAATCCACCGACCATGCATACTTTTGGAAAGCGGGAGGAAACCGGAGTACCTGGAGAAAACTCATGCAGGCACAGGGAAAACATGCAAACTCCACAGAGGAAGTTCGGGTCCGGATTCAAACCCGTAACCCCAGCGGGCATGCTTACCAATTGACCATTGTGCCACTACAAAAAAATGTACTTACGAAAATCAGTCATTGTTTTACTTTTGTGGTCCAACACGATTATCTTTGAAAAACAAAAACAAAACAACCACACAAACAAATTCAAATAATTTGGACAAAAGGTGATGGTACCCTTAATTTAATTAATTGTTTTTAATTGCACAAAATTTCGAAAGAATCACTGCAATCAAATGGTTTCTGTAATTGTCAATACGATTTAGCAGTATGTCTCTACATATATGTTGGCCCAATATTCCTGGGCAAAGTCCAGTGACCTTCTCAAATTTTTCTCCCTCTCTGGGTTGTTTTCTGTAGCCTTTTTTTTTTTTTTAATTAGCTGTGTGTTTGTGACTACAGGTATCCTGTTGAGCAATTTTGTTGGTGTGTACTTTGTTTACTCTCCGAATTATATAATCCTGCATTGCTGTAGAGTGGAGACGCTGCTTGATGGACATTGGGGGAAAAGCTTTGCTGTGGCCCAACAGTAGTGGCTGATGCCTGGGATCAATAGCAGCTAATTACAACCCACATTGATCGAGAAGGCCCACTAATTTAGAGTCAAGCCCAGAGCCGCTTCGTACAGAACCATTGGAGCAACTCCAATCCCACCCTCTGGCCCTGTAAACATCTCTCTCAGCAGTCAGCAGCTCATTATCTCTGAAGAGCAACTGGTTGAGCATTTGTCTGTCTCAGAGGATTAACTTCATCACTGCAGGATTGGACACCTTGACTGGAAATGATAGAGCTTCTCAAATGCTCGTTTCACTTTTCCATGTCTTCTCTCAGCATGATGACGGAAACTTGTCATGTGACAAACTTGTGTCTATCAAGCTTAAACGTTCTCATGGCATACTTATTGGGTGCAGAATAAAGCGAAGGGCTACCAGTTTGATTCACACTGAATTAGGAAATTTGCTCAACTCGTTTGGGGGTAAATCATCTCCTCCTCATTGTTAAACCTGCTAGCTCTGTGGTCCCCACTATTTTTCTGACACGGCCCACCTTTTGGCCAAACTGATATTTCATTGACAGGAAACCATCCAGTTGGGGGCACTTATCAAGTCAGCTTTTATTGTCAAATATGCTCTATGTGTAACATACAGCACAGGTGAAATTACTTTCCTCTCTCAACCACAGTGCAACCATGGTTACTGGTATGCTTCGCTGCAGCCATAAGACCAGCCAATATTCATAGACAGGCCAGGGCTAACAAACTCTTCCATCTGGGTGATAATGTACATTTGGAGCACATAGGTTCCAATACAGAAAAAAAAAGAAACAAAAGAAAAGGTTTTTTTACATCTACGTAGCTGTGAGGCCTGTTAACAAACGTCCTGTGAACCGGTGGTTGGGAACCTGTTCCCTAATTTGTCCCCACAAACACTATGGGCCCATCATGTGTTACAATAATGACCTTTGAACGATACTAGATTTTTATAAGGTATAATAATAATAATAATAATAATAATAATACATTTAATTTTGAAAACGCTTTTCATCATACTCCAAGACACTTTACAAGAAAAAAACTTGCTGCTTGTTTGTATTGGACATGTTGCTGATATCTAGCTGTGCTACTTTTTAGGATGAATTACAAATGTATCATCAGTAGGCAATCTCTCTCTTCTGTCACGTGCCGCTTTGAACTTTAGAATCATTTCTTTCCCCTTTTGTCGAATGGCTTTTGCGAAGTCCTCAGGATGTTGCTTTCTGAAAAATGCTTGCTTTGCATCTATTCCTCCCAGGTTCAGGTTTCCCGATACGATGAACTCGATTCACCTCAATTTTCTCCATCAGCTGCAATTTTTCCTTAAAGATTTCCAATACTTTTTCTTCAGCACCATTTTCCCTCTGCATAGAAAGAGCCCTATGCATTTTGCCACATATTGGAATACCGTAATTTCCGGACTATAAGCCGCTACTTTTTTCCCAAACTTTCAACCCTGCAGCTTATACAGTGATGCGGCCAATTTGTGTAATTTTTCTAATGGCCGCCAGGGGTGCTCGAGTAGCAAAGGTAAGATTAAGACCGGTCTTTATAACACTGTTTAATTCCGACACTGAGGACGGTGACTTCGATGGCTTCAGTTCACAGGAGGAAGATGAAGACGGCTCACCGTGATTTTTACAAGTACCGGTATGTTCTTTTACCAGACCTGTTATACTGTGTTGCTATTCTGTTGCTAGCGTGTTGTTACCATGTTGCTACAGTTTTACTGCTGCGTCACAGGCACCGTTTGTGGAAGAAAGTTATATTATTATTATTCATTCATTCATTCATTCATCTTCCGAACCGCTTGATCCTCACTAGGGTCGCGGGGGGTGCTGGAGCCTATCCCAGCTGTCTCCGGGCAGTAGGCGGGGGACACCCTGAATCGGTTGCCAGCCAATCGCAGGGCACACAGAGGCGAACAACCATCCACGCCCACACTCATACCTAGGGACAATTTAGAGTGCCCAATCAGCCTGCCATGCATGTCTTTGGAATGTGGGAAGAAACCGGAGCACCCGGAGAAAACCCACGCAAGCTCGGGGAGAACATGCAAACTCCACACAGGGAGGCCGCAGCTGGAATCGAACCCGGTACCTCTGCACTGTGAAGTCGACGTGCTAACCACTGGACTACCGGGCCGCCTATTATTATTATTGTTAAGTTATATTATTAAAACTTTGAAAACTCTCTCTGTGTACAGTCTTTCTTTGTAAATATGTTTACACGTTTTAATGTGGGCACATGCGGCTTATATACAGGTGCGGCTTGTGTATGTACAAAATTGGTTTTCCTCTAAAAATGTAGTGGATGCGGCTTATAATCAGGTGCGCTCTATAGTGCGGAAATTACGGTAAATATATGGGTTGAAACATAAGTTTTTGTTGCATTACTTTACTACTAATGCAATGTGTGTTGCAAGAAATACTGAATTGTTTTATTCACAGTTTGTGAGAAGCAGTGAAAAGATGACACTACTTTTTCACGCCCATCAGTCCTTCAGTGTTTCACCCTTGCTTCCTGGTTGCGTTCGTCTCAGTCTATATTAGTTCAGCCAATTTACTGTATCTTCCAATCAGTCATTCTTTACACAACTTGGTAGCATTGCCTCGCTCTGGAGCTCATTGGCACTTTTCCAAATTGAGTGTTTTCACTCACACACCTATTTCTTTCGTCGCCTCATTCTCATCAGTCTCACCTCATTTCCACCTCTTGCTCCAATTGCCGGATCACCCCTGCTGAATTTAACCAAAGGAGATCTGGGAGTGTAATTGCTTTTTCGGACTATGGCGTGGTCCTTTCATGGTATCTCACAGCAAAAGGATATAGACATACACGTGAACATGCCATAAATTTGACTTCTTGTCAGCAATATCTTAATATAAGGTAACCTACAGTGTGATTTCCCCCAAAAACATTAAATAGAAAGGTTTTGATCATTACTGCCTTCCATCCACAGTCAGCTGAGATGGGCTCCAGCAACTCCCCGTGATCCTGTTTAGGAAAAGCGATGTTGAAAATGGATGGATGGATGGTTTTGATCATTATGTGCTAAGTGCTTAAGTGTCTCCGATCTACACGTGCTGAACATAAGCAGAAATAGTGTGTATCAGTAATGACAAACAGCAACATATTTTACTTAACCTTTATGCAGCTCTAAATGTCCCTTTATAAAAGTGTAGACAAGAGAAGGTTATTTCTTGTGAATGATTGTTCCTTGATGGATCAATTGTTATGCAGTTCCTCTGGGGCTGTATTATGTTACCTTTATGATGTCATATAGGCCCTTGGAGACTCTGTGACATGTGGTCAGTACGTCAAGCTTTCGCCCAGTGAGAGTGTCAGCTCTCTTCCTTGTCTTCTGCATCCAGCCCTGCTCCCTTTGAATTTTAGTAGCTAAAGACCTTTATGTCGTGTCCTGTCTGCTTCTGGGTCCTAATTCCCCTCATCACGTGGCATTATTTCTACCCTAGATTTTTCAAATGGGTTTGTCATACACATAAATAAGACAAATCTATTAGGGTAGCAAACTTTCTGGACTGAAAGAGTAAAATTTTTCGATCTATCTTCAGCAGGCGCACTGAGTCAGTCATAATGAAAACGTATTGTTTTATTCCCCTGGTTTCCCATCGGGTCAGCCCTTCTGGATGCTTTAATAGTCTCTGCTTGCATGGCAAAGGTGTTCTGGGTTTGCTCAAAACATTACACTGTGACAATGCTGTTTGAGCTGTGTTGTTGTATTCAGTTAAAAGTTGCTCTTTATTTGCTTTGTCGTCAGTGCGTATGTCTTTGAGACAGACGTGAAAAGCAACAGAGAAAAAAGGGATCAAAGGAAAATTGCAGATGAAAAGGCAGGAGTGCCATACAAGCGTGAAGTTTGACTAGAGCTGGCAGTCAGTGTGTTGGGTGACTGGGTGTGAGCTGTGGTCCTGGATGAATCTGCATTTAACGCAACTGAAGAGCCAATCCCAACAGTCCAAAGGCGATAGGCAGGCTTGACCCAGCCAATTGTACGGACATGGTAGATGTACTGCCTGGAATTAACACGGTCCAAAATTGTAGTTGTACTAATCATCTTTTTCTTACATTTTTGTAGTCACATCTTACAGCACAAGCGTTGATCTGCAAGCGAGCTTCCAAAGCCTCAGAGTGGTCTCGCTTTTAGTGATTAGTATTTCAACGGCATTACATATACCAGTGAAACAGTCATCGAGTGGAGGAAAGAAGGCACAACAGTGACATTACAAAGAATAAAATGTGAATAAAGATGGTCAGGGAGGCTGCCAAGAGGCCGAGAACAACACTGAAGTTGCTGCAGGAATTCCTGGCAAGCACTGTCGGTTCAGTAGATGTGACAACAATCTCTTGTCTGTTTTTATGTCTGGACAATTGGGTAGGTTGGCAAGAAGTAAGCCATATTTTAGAAAGAAAACATAAATAATTAGAGGCACTTTAAATCAAGGCTCATGTGTACTGACTCCCATTTAACATTCATTTGAATGGAATTGCTTGATTTTGAACTCAGCCACATGCCAGTTATAAGAGTGCGTGTGCATTTTTTTTTTGTGCACAACAAAACACTATTGCTGCAATGCTGAAAGAATTAGCAGAAACAGAAGTGGATAACAAATTAAATCAAAGTAAATACCAGATACAACGTGTTCAATAAGGTTAGTTGACGCTACCTGGTGTGTGACCTCACCTGAAGCAAAGTATGCTGGTAGCTCAGAGGTTTGTTTACAACACAGAAGAAGAAGAGCAATGATGAGTCGGAATACAGACAGAGGTAAAAATCTGGCGAACTCGTGAAAAGATATGGTGGTGGACTTGGATGGACAGACACATTTCACCAGTAAATGCAGAAAAAAAGGGCCCCCTGCATCATCGAGGACACCCTCTCCTCCATTCTTTGGCCTCAGGCAGGGGGCAATGGAGCATGTGGTTCAGCAGTACCAGGCGAAGGAACAACTGTTTGCCACAGCTCCGTTACTTTCTCGCTTATTTTGCCCTTTCAACTCTTTTTGCATTGTGCTTGGCCGTATACAGCACTGCAGCCTTTTGGCTATGGTATGTTGTTGAGCGGAGAATGCCGGTGTGGTTTGTCTCTATAACACTACAACCATGACGTTTTGTCACAATATAGAACCTGGGTGACGTTCATTCGGCAAAGAATGGATCCTGGAGGAAATGTGGAGAATGACAAGAGCTGGCGCTGATTTCACGTAAATTGACGGGAGAGAGAGAACTAAATGGGACAGGAAAATTGAAACAATGTCTCTATGTGTTACTTGCCAATGTATAAACTATCAGCTATTAGAATACTGCAGTTTTTTGTTTACATTCAAACTCATTTTGTAGCAAACGAGTGATATCATACACATTATGATCAGAAGGTTACAATTTCCATATCCCAGCCCTGGAAATATATTGTATGATGATACTGAAGACCTCAAACTGGTTGTGGGAGATTGTAATCTTGCTCCACTCATCAGGAAAGTACGATCAGTGAATACAACTCTGCATCTCCTGGATGTAAAATGCCAAGGTGAAGGAAGGGAAACAGATATTTTCTCTCATTGTTTTTGTAATATTATTATTATTATTATTTGAGTTGTTTTATTTTATGTACAGCACTTTGTGATGACATCCATTGCTGTTAAAAAGTTCAATAATAAAGTTGACTTGATTAATAAACATTATTACATTTTTGTGATGGACGGATGGTACAAGATACTGATAGGTAAAAACAGCAATTGACAAAGTAAGGAAGCTAGGGAAGATGATGTCCTGCAAATTCTGAGCATCTCATTGTAAATAATGAAAGTAAACAAAGTCTGAACAAGCCTAATGAGACAGCTCACACATAATAAACACACTCACACCACTGAGATGTGGAATACAACACATTTCAGCAAACCGTCTTTTTCGACATTGAGCGCTGCTTCAATTGTACGTGAGTCTTTAATTAACAGTTACCTCGAAATATGGTATTGAAAGAACCACCAAACACGTTTGACTTTGACTGTGCTCATTTGCTCTGCACTTAACACCTCAGAGTGAGGTGAAAATTCAATCAAAATGATTTTTCTTGTACATAGACAATGACAAACTCATGCTAGACTCTTGTCCTTTCATTCACAGGTGTAATTTGGTGATGAAGAAACGTTGTGTTTTGTCATCCAATGAAAAGAGTGAATTTCCTTGATGTCTCATCGACGTGAAGAACACTTTTCGCATGGAAAATGCAACATTGATCATTTACAGTCTTTATGGGAATATAACTTGAAGCTTGATTCAACCTGACAATGCTTTTTCTGCATCAACAAGTCACTTCTCAGGAACTGTGCAGAAAGTCAGTGCAAAAACACCCTGACAAGTATTTATTTGTATTTTAAAATTACATATCAATTGACTGTATATTTCATGCGGCGTAGATCAGCAGTTTAAAAATGGCAAGAATGATGAAATCACTTTTTCTTTTTTTTTATTCACACACACACGCACACACTGATTTTCATTGTTGAAGTTCTATTCACAAAAAGGTTATTTCAACAAATCCGTATACCTAGCCCTTTCCATTATCAAGATGAACTGCTGATGTGTCTCAGTGCTGAAGACAAATGGGCTAAATCAGACAGCACTCTGTCCTTCCCCCAAAAGAATGCCCACTGTCGGAAGAATGTGCCTTTTCTCTGACAGATTCTCCCCTACGACTTCCCTGCTGACAAAGAGCTCAAACTACAAACTAGAAATAATCATAAAAGAGCAAATAATACAAAAAATGAGCAATTCTATAACATTTCTGCATGAGGGTCATGTGGGGTGACAAATGTTTTCCTGTGATAAAATGTTTATCTATTTGTTTCTTTTTTATGACCGTAATTAAGGCACTAAATACATGTTGCATTGTTAAGGGTAAGACGGAAAAATCGTTAGGGCATGAACCCTTTGTTTGGAGTTACAATCCCCATTCGAAGATGTCAGCATTTTCCAAAATGACACCACATGCTGTATTATTGTTTTTCTGTTTCTGTTATCCTATAACCTTGACACTCTTCAAGTCAAAGTCACACCCTGTTTTGTTATCTTTTTTTCCACTCCATTTTCCATTTCAAGCCTCTTGGCATATACAGCATAAAAATGTATGGGGATGATCCATCTTTTAATCAGTCCAGTTATGGTCCTGTAACACAGCAACTATATGATGGATTGCCACAATTTGGCAGCAGTGTGAGCCCAAATTACTTGGTGACCCCCTGACTTTTTCACTTGTGTCACCAACAGTTTGACATTTATGCATCTTGGCGAAATTACTTGACTTGTTATTGAATGTGTTGCCATGGAGCTTTGCTTTGCACAAATAACAACGGAACACCGTGATTAGCGCTTATTGGCAGATGCTAGTATACTCACACTCTACTGTTGCAACATATTAACATATATTAGAAACAGTAGCATTGCCACAGTGGCATTTTCCTTGTGAGCTCATTGCAATAACGACATTCACATTTAGGGAGGCACTGAGCTGTGCCAAAAATGCACTGTCAAAGAAATTCTGGCTTAATGTTCTGTGTTGCATTCAGTGTTAGGAATTGTCATTTATGTTAACTGTGGTAGAGGGGGGCAAAATGAGCTGTCCTTAACTAGTGCATAAACACAGGCGACAACATTACTGATATGCGATTATGTCTCACTGCCTTTATTTTGATTGCTGCCATGAATTGTTTCACAAAAAAATATGCCAATGCTGCACACCAGCAACTAACAGGCTGAAAGTACATAGTCAAACTTAACCTCATTTTCCCCCCGCACAATTTAAAACTTTTCCCAAGTGACTGAAAAACATGTCGGTGACATTCTTTTGTTAAAATACACCAATGATCAAGAATTACAGGATAACACACTTTACATACCATATTTCTTGTCTTGTTGAAATCAGCTCATTCTTAGGGGTCGGCCCTGTATGCTCCAATTGAACCAACCCTCATTACGCTTCATTACGCCTCAAATTTCATCATCGTGATGACAGGGGGTGGAGCTTTATAAAAGAGTGGCTTCACCGGCTGTCTCTTGACATCTTGCCACCATGTGCTTCAGAAACAGCAGGCAGGATTTTGCTTTTGAATGTGTGCAGACTGAACAGAATTTTGGCTGTCACCACTTCCTGTCGCTAGGTGGGCTAGCTTCCGTCGTCGCGCGGCTGAATGTGCGCCACATCTATCTCCTTGGAGAAGCACGGACCAGAGTGTGGAGGAAGAAGCAGGAGCTCATAAAGGCAACTAAGCATTTTATTATATGCACTCATACACTACGCTGTGTGTATGTAACAGATGGATGCATTACCTAACACAAACACAATTGACAAGCATTGAAATAAGGAACGATTATCAGAGGCTAACGTTGTTAGTTAATGCTAATTTGTGCATCCAACCAAAACCCAATGAAGCTTTGCTTACTTTTTGGTAGCAGGGACATGACATTCATGGGGGATACGGCTGTTTCTGCATAATACACACACACGCACACACACACACACACACACACACACACACACACACACACACACACACACACACACACACACACACACACACACACACACACACACACACACACACTGGATGGTTTAAGGTGTACCTACGGCGACCCATTTCGCGGGATTGATGGGGAAATGGAGCAATATTGTAAAGTTTGATAAATACCTGCATCTGGTGTCCCCGTTGTTGTGTCTCATCTTGTATTTGCCAAATCAATCCCCGTGGTTAATTTTAATGCAAGGTGCCGTGCTAGGAACAGATGTGACGTCAAGGGGATGACTGGGTTACCCCTTGCATGCACCGGTTGTGATTGAGTGATACGCCAGATTGCTTGCCTATGGATGTGACACATTGAAGCTGAAATATGATTGGACCAAAAACAATCATATATAACACACACACACACACACACACACACACACACACACACACACACATATGGCATCGCTGGCACATGGCACCCTGGGACACTTCGGGTTATACACCTAGTGGCACACATGAATTATAATATACTATGATAAAGGTGTACAAAACTATTTTAGTTTGTTTCTCACAGGCGCGCCGGTGCTCATTGGTGCTTGTTGTCAGTTTTTTCCCAATTCACAGATGGCATTGGATCAACTTAGAGACCTCCAGTCAGGGACGGCATGATCAGCTGATTTGGCACAGTTCTCCATGAAAGCCGTCCCCAGAAGTTTTTGTACCACAGACTGGTGTCACCTCAAGGCACTTGGCACTTGTATCTTTAATGTTACCTGTTACTCATAAATGCAATTTGAAGATATCAGAAAGTAATGTTCAATTTTAATACTTATTTTCTGTGAAAAGTTGAACATGACTGACAGATAAAACATCCATCCAGCCAGCCATCAACTAATCCGCTTTATCCTCACGAGGGTCGCAAGGCATGCTGGAGCCTAACCCTGCTGACTTTGGGCAGCAAGCGGGGTACACTCTGAACTGGTTGCCAAATAAAACATCCATGCATCCATCCATTTTCCGATCCGCTTATCCTCACAAGGGTCGCGGGGCGTGCTGGAGTCTATCCCAGCTGTCTTCGGGCAGTAGGCGGGGACACGCTAAGTTGGTTGCAACCCAATCGCACATCACACATTGACGAACAACCATCCGCGCTTACACTCACGAGGGACGATACAGAGTGTTCCGTTAACCTGCCATGCGTGTTTTTGGAATGTGGGAGGAAACTGGAGGACCCGGAGAAACCCAACTAAAACATGTTTATTCTAATTGAAATCCTAACTCTGATCAGAAAATAACTTGCAAGTTTTCTCATTCCAGTTTGAGCCCAGGGAGTTGGTCGTGAGGATGCTTTATTTTAAATAGATGTATAATTTTACCCCTCATATTTAGTTTTGCTGAACTAGCAGCTATTAGAACTGAGGCATCATGTCACACATCAAATTTAACTAATAGGCAACCAAATCTGATTTGTTTGCAACACACCAAGCGCAAATCCACACAAAAGTACAGGCTGTGGACTTTTGTTTTTAATTCCTCCTATACACTAGAAGTTAAATCACTTCTTACATACTTTGACATGACAGTTACTAAGCTACATATGATAGAGCTTTAAAAAAAGCTGGAGTGTGTTATGCTCAGTGAATAAAATTTCAACTCCAATTTTTAAAAAATATGTACTATGGTCATTTAAATTGGGTAGCTGATATATGTGATGTCAGTGTGATGTAACTTACATATTTATCTTATTTTTAGATTCAGGGGTAAGAGCACCCAATGGCCAAAATGAGGAGTCAGACATTGGCACAGTGGCCACAGACATGATCCTGAAGTCTGATGAGAGCCATCTACCTGCTAACTCACTTGTTCATTGGGGAACTTCAGGTGTGTGTGTGTGTGTGTGTGAATAAGTGCTTTTGCGTGGTGTATGTTATGCGTTATCTTCTTTTTTTTAAATGTTACTTTTGTAAACACTATAAATACAGTTACTTTCATGTACACTAATTACACTTCCATTTTCTCTTTAATAGAAGTGCCTGAATGAAAAATCCCACCAAGTCCTGTGCCTGAGAATGAGCTTTTGGTGTTAATTGGCCTTCAGTTCTGACTGACACATTTGGGTTTGTGGAGGACTAAGTGAGGTACCTGCTGACTTTGCTTGCCGTCAAATTGACAGTAAAGCAACAGTAATGACATGAGAAAAATATTCTATTTAATATTTTACAAAGTAAATTGCGTGACATGTTATCTTTTAAATTAAAGGCGATGTTAAAAATTCAACTTCTTTTGTAAGTGGATGGAAACGGGAAATGGAGGGGGGTGCCAAATAAAATCTCGCCCAGGGCATAAGATTGGCTCGGTCCTGCACTTTCCCTTCAGGTTAATAGTCTGGGTGTCATCCATGACAGCACACTTTCATAGCATTCACATATCAATAAATCCCTATCCTGGTCTATAGTCTTGTTACCTCCCGTATTGATTATTGCAAATCTCTCTTCTTTCGCCTGCATCACCAATCCGTACATAAGATCCAACCGGTCCAGAACTTTGCTGCACACCTCTTTACCAGCAAATTCACAGGCTCCCGGTTAGACAGCGGATCCACTTCAAACTCCTGCTTTATACCTTCAAGGCCATTCACATCACCCCTCCATATTTGTCTGACCTCCACCATATCACAGCTCCAGCCTGCACCGTCAGGCCCTCCTCCTCCATCCAACTGCACACTTTGCTCATCTCAGTACCATGGGAAGCAGAGCTCCCCAGCTCTGTGACTGTGTGCCCCTGACCTCCACGACACCGAATCTCTCATTACATTCAAATACAAATTCAAAATATATCCGTTACAGTATCATGTACGCACTGTAACTTCTTTTCCCTACATCTTTTCTTTATTTCATGTTTGATTGATATACAGTAGTATCCTTGACGGTTTTGAAAAATGTTTAAAATTAAAATAGTTTAATGTATTATTTTAATTCTTCTTATTATTATTTTCATTCATTCATCCATTTTCTAATCTGCTTATCCTTATGAGGGTCACAGGCACGCGAGAGTCTATCCCACCTGTCTTTGGGCAGCAGGCAAGGTACACCCTAAACTGGTTGCCAGCCAATTGCTGGGCACACATCGACGAACAACCGTCCGCACTCACAATCACAGCTAGGGACAATTTTGTCACGATGCGAGGTGGTGGTGGACCCCAAAAAGCAGGCAGGAGAGAGGAGCAGGGTGTAATTGAGAGATTGTATTAAAACAGAAAACTAAATCACAAACAAACAAAAGGGCCGTTCACACGGGCAGATTTATTTCGGACTTACTCCGCAACTGCTCCCCTCGAGCGTTCATATGTGCAACTTTGTTCCAGCGTAGTGCCCGAAAACAGCTTGTTTTGGATCAAATTTAAACCACCTCCTGTGGTTTAAAAATTTGCTCCAGAACAAATGCTCGTTTGCGAAGCAGTACCGATGCAAATGTGCACGTATGAACGCAACTGGGTAAAATTTGCTCCAGAGCAAATACTCGCTTGCGGGGGTGGGGGGGCCTCGCTGCGCATGAGAAGAGTTGATTACGTACGGCGAGAATGCGTTCCTTTCGTGCTCTGTCGGACGGGTTAGTCCCCAAAGGTCATCTTTCCTTTTGTAGGAGACTGGACTGTCTCTGAGTTGTTTGTGTAGTTTGTTCCTTTGTTGTGTGTTCACAACCCCCCGCCCTCCATAGAATTTATTTTGTGATTTCATCTCTTGATTTTTGTGTTTGGCGCATTAAATGTTTGCTTTTCTGAGTGTCATTGAACTCATCGTTGATTTACGTTTTCAGGGGCGGTCACTCTCTAGCAGAAGGCACGGAGACACAGAAGGAGAAGGACGTACCTGTACAGTAGTTGCTTGAGTTGTGTATACGTTTTAAAAAGAACCAACATGACAGCTCATTTGTTTTCTGTCGTTTTGCTCCGCAGCAGAAACTGCCCGTATGAACGCAAGTGGAGCTGCTTCGATGCTGTGCCGGAGCTGTGACGCTCAGCGGCTTTGTACGTGTGAACGCTCCACAAAATTTGTTCCGGTGTAAAAATATATCGCAACAAAATACTTCGGTGCAGCGGCGAAATAAATCTGCCTATGTGAACAGGGCTAAAGTCCAAAGAACAAAACGAATCCAAAGTAGCAAAACAAAACCATGACTGTGGCAAAAACTAACAAGAACAGAACCATGACAGAAACAAACGTGACAGTTGCAAGCAGCAACAACAAACATGACAGTTGCAAGCAGCAACAATGATGACCCTCCCTGAGTGGTCGGGAGGGAGTCCTTTTAAACCCACTAATTACCTAACGCCCTGCAGTGCCACCTGGTGGTCCCAAACCGAACCATGACAAATTTAGAGTGTTCCATTAACCTCCCATACATGTTTTTGGAATGCGGGAGGAAACTGGAGAGAACCCATGCAAGCATCGCGCCACCATTATTATTGGTTTTATTATCATTACTTGACTTACGACTTTCTCGAACCAAGTAATGACTTGACTCAACTTGCAAGTTGGTTTGAACTCGACTTGCTTGATTTTATTTTATTTTTTTCTGACTGTAACTTGAGACTTGCTTGAGACCCAAAGAGTATGACTTCAGACTTGGGTGTGAATGCTTGGTGGTGGTCGGAGGAAAAGTAGGCACATATTAGCAAGCTTGGTTCCATCAGCCTGCCCCAGGGCAGCTGTGACTACAGAGCGTCGTTTCACACCACCAGAGCATGACTGTGTGGGAGCATGAATTATGTATCCATTGTAAAGCATCTTTAAGTTTCTGGAAAAGCGCTCTAGAAAACTGATGCATTATTATTATTATTATTATTATTATTATTATTATTATTATTATTACTTGCGATTTGTACATCTGTGACTTATTCCCACCTCTGGTATTTGTGCATGTGTTCAAAGAAGTGTTGAATAGTCAGACTGCTTCACCAGTAAATTGTACATGCAGATTCGTCCCGTGGCTGAACTTGAGTTATACTTCCACTCACAAAGGCCTTGGTAACTTCTAATTCTAGACCTCTCAGTTATGTATCCATCCATGAAGACCCAATTACCACCGATGGAGTTGCTACTTCCTGTCTGACAATCACATCTGTTATACTGTGGGTTTTTCTGCCTGGAAAAAAATATATCAATTAAGGCGATTGATTAAGCTTTTAATAACTACTCCAGTAGAAGGAAAGGCTGCAGAGCACTACTGTTGATTGGGCTGAAATGAGACTGATGCACGAGGATGAGAGGGATCAATTTATTGGGCCAGATTGGTTACATGTTTACACTTTATTGCGGCACAAGCATTGACAACAACTAATATGGATAATTGCTGTGCAATGTCATCTGTGTGAGCCATGAAAAATAATTTATGGGGTGGCAGTGGATGTGTAATATGGTTTTAGCATGCAGTATCACGCATATTGACAAAGAACCATTAATCCTGCATAGTCTTAGCAGCCATGGGTCAGTGACTGGACGATCTGTCTTGATTGGTGAAGAAAATGTATTTGACATTTTGTCACATTCTTAAAGTACTGCACTGAAAACAAAATCTAATGTGTATGTATTTTATGCAAATAGTGCAGGTGTGGATTTATATTTTGATTCAGTCTGATTTAGCATATGAAGTGGAGCTCTGCTTTCGGGTGCCGGGACATATTTTTATGAGCAACATGGCTTCTTTCTAGCAGACTCATTCTTTCAAATCAAAGGACCTCAATTCATTGTTAAACTACACGAGGACCTGAAATGGAAGCAATTAAATTCCAAAGTGAAATATCATACGTTTATTGTGTGCTTGAAAATGTTTTCTCTTTTTACCTTCATGTTGATGATCACAAGAGTGGGGCACTCAGCCATTACCCACCCTCCCATCCTGCCGCTCCTTCTCCCTCCATTTTTGAAAAGCTTTTAGTTGTTCCATTCTTTCTCCAACATGGCCTCGCATACTCATTTAATTTCTCATTTACAGACTGATAATCAGAATGTCATTACAGTGTTCACACTGGGCCACAGTAGGGGTAATTGAGCCGCATAAAAAGGCATTGGAAAAAGGGATGAATAATAGGACTGGAGATGTGGGGGGGCTGAGTAGCAATGTGGACCTGGGCCTGCTTCCCTCAGGTGTTTGGCTTCAATGGAGTCGGGTCCACCCTGGCATTAACGGTTTACCACGGCTGCTTCAAGTTCATTTTTCAGCCCCGGCACATCTGAGACTGAAAAGGCATCAACACTCATTTGGAAGAAAGGGAGAAAATCAATGGAAGATGTTTTTTTTGCGGGTCAAAGTCAGGCATGAACAATCACTTTGCTTCATGCAACACCTGTAGATTAAGATGCAACGGCAGATGATTTTGCCCTTAATGGGCCTGCTTTTATGACAAGTGCCCCTCACTACATCTATACAATGAGCGCGTCAACCCAAGTGGTGGCAAAGCCTCTTTATCACTGGGATGCTACAAAGTCTTTATCGCTCATAACGACTCCATTACAGCTGTCTACGTGTCTCTCCTCCAAAGTGACCGCTTAATTGATTGCTCGGTCAATGGGATTTTATTTTTTTTCTGCCTTCTTGTGTCCTACACAATGCATTGTGTCACAGCCTGAAAGGTGCTAATATGGACTCCTTAATATTGAAGCAGTAAAACACAAAAGTTGCTTTCATACTGGCTTTCCAGTAAGTTGGTGCATCATTTGTAACAGTAGAGCTAGGCTTTAATTCTTATCGCCTATTTCAGACAGAACTCCCCAAATATAAGGACAGTGACTCATCCGAATTGTGCGTTCACATAGCTGATGTCTTTCGGCGCAATGGCCGAAGGATATGAATGTGTCTGAATTGTGCTTTCACAGAATTTGATGCCGCTCAGTGCAATGAGCTAATTAGATGTGTGGCGACATCGGCCCAACAGCTACAATTGCTTTTAACAACACAGAAGAGCGCTGATAATGAGTCTGAGTCTCATGTTAAACTGTCCATGTTGCGGTTGATGCCATCCCACCTCTGACATCATTGATAATACCTCGGAAGATGCCAAATTCACAGGTCAGCTTCATCCCTCGTCTCACTCGGGTACCTTACAAAAGGGAACGGTGAGCTGAGAAAAAAAAAATGTGAAAAAGGCAAATGGGAGCTCTCGTACTATCTAATGTTATTTGTTTAGTTGTCCATTCCTCTCCGACATTCGCTGATTGTAGTGTGGCAGCTTGGCACAGGGCCAGGACCGTTTGGCCATGGTGGTACATTTCCATCTCATTCATCACATAAAGACAGATAATCAGAAAGTCATTACAGTAGCTTGACACCAGTGCTTGCCCCAGGAAGACAGAATAATTGAGTACTACAGAGGGGGGGAGAGCAGACGGAGCCAAGGCTATGTGGTAATGAATGTGAGATGTCTACATAAGGTTGGTGGGGGGTGGGATTACAAAAACACTGATGTCCAGGAAGTGAAAATGAGAGTTGAGGAGGTCGTGAATTATTTAGCTTTGTGGATTAAGACAAGAGTTTGAAAAAGAAGCCAGTGAGGACGTAAACACTTGTCAAACTGAGACGAAACATTTAACCTTTAAATTTGCTGTGACGTTTAAGTACAAGGAAAATGGTACTCTATGAAGCTTTAAGTGACCCTAAAGTAGGAGGTTACGTCGAGCTGTAATCTTTTTTTATTTTAATTTTTATTTTTTTAATCAGGACCTCTTTACATATCTGATGTGTGCATTACAGTAGCCAAAAATGGGCGTCCATCAGGGATGGACCGTTTCATTAACTCCCTTTTTTTCATGACAATAGCAAGACAATGACGAGCTAAACTTGACTCTGATGACTAAAATATGACAAGACGTATGTGAGTTTTCGCTGATGAGACGAGAATATTGTTAGCACAAGTGTGTGGTCTGTCAGATGTTCAAAAAGCATGCCATCTCTTCCTATTGTGCATGTAATCTGTCTGTCGAGAAATATCAGCAATGCTACTGCAACCCGTCCTTGTTTGGTCACGCCCTGCACAACTCAACACGTCTGTGGTCAATTTGTTATTGTTGTAATAGTGGGAGTAAAAGAGGAGGTTTTAGTCACACACACGGACACATTTTATTTTTTACAGATTGGGTCTCCAAAAAGTCAACTAAAGGTATGCTTGGAAGGAGGTAGGATCTAGCGACACAGTCGGCACAGACATTTTTTGCTGTCGTGGTGGCCCTGAATAACTGTCTTTTATGTGATCAAGTTTCTTTCTTTCAAAACATGTTTGTCTTTTAATAGAAGTTGCTTTGTCTCAATGTGGCGAGGTAGGTTTGAGAGTTTCATAGCCTCATTAACAAGTTGAATAACGCATATTACAAGAGCAGGTGTGGTACCGGTCCACAGAGCAAGGATAGGGGACCTCACCTAAAAAGTGTTGTCTTGTGCTCTAAGCGTTGTAGGGTCCCTGTGTTTGTTTTGACGACTCTGTGTGCTCACACTTGCCCATGCAAGCCCATTTTTTCAATCCCAGTAAAATAGACCATTTATTTTAAAGAAAGAATACGTACTATTTAATGAGTAGACAGCAGTTTAATTTGCCCAAGTACACATCAGCCTAAAACAAAAAAAAAATGGCCGCACAGATCGAAGGCCTCATAGAACAATTTCAACTAAGTTGGACAGAAACTAATGAAAATGGTGCTGTTTTTTTTATAACTACGTCCAAGATAAGGTTGGAGGCGGGTGTTGACCCGCTGTGTGTAATAGAATTCTAGAGACACAGCAGGTGTCCACCTCATTATGATTCACAGCTAAGCCCAAAATCATGAGTATGCCACATGAATTGGCCATGTTTTCAAAAGTCTTTCATATTGAAACAAAGGATGTTGGGAGACACAAATGTGGTTCTTTATGCATACTCACTGTGACTTTGTGTGTGCACACAGGCGTGTGTGTATGTGTGACAGAGAGAGAGATGAAAAAAGAATTCCAGCTGGGGTCTTCACAACAGCATGTTTGACAAATCCCAGGTTGTATATTTTGTTGTATAACCACCAAACAGTCCCCATTGATTGCACAGACAACGGGGAATGTTTTAGTGCCCCCACACCCCACCCCTCAACCGTTTTATTTACAGCCCTTGTACTTCTCTCCAACATTTCATAGGTCATTCCAGAATTGGTGGACATTTGGACTCCTCTGTTCTGATTTTGTGCAACACAGTCATCAATAATACTACTCCTACTACTAAAAGAAAATCTAAAAAATGTTTCTTAAGTCTGACTAAAAAGGAGGTGAGAGAACCCTGTTAATGTTGTGCAAGCCTGTCACTCTAATCAAAACAACAGGGTTGCAGATCCAGAAAAAATGTTAGCTTTCTCTCAGGAGTTTAGCTAGCTGTTACCGCTGACCAAGAGGACACACCTACTTATATAAGTAAGTCCAGAAAAATGAAAAAACAAATAATTGTCTTATTCTGATCATATGCATAAGAGTGTTGCATAAGGTAGAGTGAGACATTCATTCAGGGCTATCTATGTTTTTAAAATATGAAAGATAGATGAGAAGACATACCTTTGCACTATCCATTCTTTTAGGAAACTGTTGGATGATATCAAGTGCAGCAGATCATGCTTTCTTCTTCTACTATGATAAGTAGGCGAAGTTCAAGACCCAAGCGACCAAGGTAGTTCAGAATGTTGTGCCTGCCCTGACCAACCAATGAGTGCATGCACTAAGATTAATTGACACATAATCATTTGCTTTTGCAAGCAAGCCAAGTGATCCCCAATCATAACTTCCCAAGGCAAACTTTCCGACTCAAGCATTGCAAATTCCCCTCAAAGCTGCCATAAACACTCTGATGGTTGCATGCAACCAGTGTTGTGTCAGTTAAACTCCCAATAATGGCTATTCACTTCCCAAAGAACCCCTCTATCTTTGGCAAAAACAATGGCCACCTGGACTCATTTTAAACAAGAGTGGAATGTGGTATTCTGAATAAATGGCCCACAGCTGCTCTGGTTTTCCCTTTCCAAGATATCTGCTTTGGCCCAAATTAAAATCATGAGTTCACTATTCATTTGTCTTAACAAAATACACCATTTATCTATCCATCTATCTTGTTTGCAGGTTATTCTTGTGAGGGTGATGGGGAGTGGGAGCCTATCGCACCGAACATAGGAGAGCATAGGAGGCGGGATATGCTGGACACTTTACCTGTCAATCAAGGGGAGACAGACAATCATTCACACTCCCATTAACAAAGATGAACACTTTTGAGTCGTCAGTGAACCGAGCCAACATGTTTTTGGCCTGTGGGATCTTGTGTGAGAACACTGCAAATCAATGGACCATTATGCAAAGCTCATAAAATACCTTAAAAAAAATCTGACTGACAGATACATTAACTTATTCAAACAGCACTGACATGAAATGTTAGCTCAAGATTGACAGCGTTCTCCAGCCATTGTCGATACAACACTAAAAAAGTCTCTGAAACATAAATTTAATCAAGCAGCAAAATCCATACGTTTTTATCCATCTCAGGGGGCATCCATTTTGCTGACTCACCTGTTTTCTGAGTTTGGTCATGTGATGTTCGCAAGCAGAGCCGTGATTGGTTGTTCCTGTGCCCTTGCACAACTGTAATATCATTTTCTATCGACAACAAGTGGCAAAATGGTCAGCCGCTGATGGATAAAAATAGATGGATTTTGCCACCTAGTAATCAGAATGCTGTGTTTAGACTAGTTGGGGGGATACAACCTTTTATTATAAAGATTTTTGAGTGGTTGCCTTCCACTGTAAATACATAGTATGACTCCAGAGGCAAGGCTGAGCACAGAGTGGACTGAAGAAGAAGAAACATCAAGGAGGGTCGTCACTAACAGGAGCCACGAGCAGCTCGAAGCCACAGAGTCAAAGGCCCACAATGCCGTTGTGTTTAAAAGGATTTAAATCCCCTTCCCCATTTACCATACATAAATTTGCCACATTTCACACGGCTTTTATCGCTCTCCGCAACTCCTACGGAATTAATCCGTCGCAGGTATATACATAAAGAGAAGAACTGGATTTACCGTGTCATTAACTCACGAAAGATTGTGCATGTGTTGTCCACATGCCAAATCAAGGCCAGCATTATGTGTGAGTGCATATCATGGAAAAAAAGATTCCCGTATTTTCCACACTATAAGGCGCTTTGGAGTATACGGCGCACCTTCAATGAATGACCTATTTTAAAACTGTTTACATATATAGGGCGCACTGCATTGTAAGGCGCACAGAATAGAAGCTACAATAGTGGCTACGGTTGCGTTATGCATCCACAAGATGGAGCTACGCTAAAGAGAATACAATGCAATACCTGGAGAGAACATGTAAACCCCACACAGAGAGGCCGTAGCCAGAATCGAACCCTGCACCTCTGAGGTCAACGCGCTGACCACTGGACACCGAGCCACCCAAGCATGAATCAACCAAACTTAATTTGCCAATACAGTAACATAATGTCTTCTGGACAATAATGGGAGCAGCAGTGCTATTGTTATGTCGAGGTGAGTTCACTATTTTTACAAATTCTCTGAAGTGATTTGAAGTCATACCCAATTCTTACATTATTTACCACAGTTCCCTCACTGTATGATTTATGTGTCACAAAAAAAGAATGAAAAATGAATCAATTTTGGAGCTCACATGCCCTTTCCTGACACAGTTCACGTCTTTTCTTAAGAACAGTGGTGTTACTTAATGAGAGGAGCACAAAGAGAAAGAGAAAGTATGTGTAAGACAAAGGGAATGAGGTGGAAAGATATATTGTAGAGGCAAATTGTGAAGTGAAATGGCGAAGCTGTCTCTCTCAGCTCTGGGACCGGGTCATGTCAGTCTGATCTCATTATCCAGCACTTAGTCCTCGAACAAACAGCCAGTGGCCTTCTTACTTCCCTTCATCTCTCCGTCTCTCCCTCACTTCATCCTTTCCTAACAACTAGCACTGCTCATGTCCTAACAACTCGTTTGGCTCACTTACTGTCTAATGACTGCCACTCCTTATTGCATGCGTTTCAAATCCCATTTATCTCCACTATTGTAGGCTCACATTCAGACCATTCTCTAATGCCCAGAGAGAGCACAGTGGAGAGGGGGAGAGAGTGGGAGAGAAGTGGAGTAGGTTGGCTGAAGGAAGATGCTGGGATGGCAGCAAGAAGCCTTCCCCCTTTATTAGTCACAGAGGTAATATCGTTCCCGGGTGCATCAATCAATCCCGTATCCTCAAAAATAGTTCATTCCCTTCCTCACTTTATTTAGATCATACAAAACAGGATATATCCCTCTATCTTTTGCTTCCATGTCATCCACTTTCACGTTCCTCCTTCACTGCGTTACGTGTCCCCGTTTCCTCTCCGTCTTTGTCCTGAGTGTTAATGTGTTTGATGGAGGTCTTTCACCCAGCAAGCACTATTACAGTCATTTCCTCGATAATGTGAATGAAGGCAATCCATTATTTATCTCAGACATGCTCATTACTCCCGAGTCCATACCCTCCAAAACTTTCACAGACACTCCTCCAAATGATTTTACTCTGGCCGTGGTACCCTGTATTGGTGAGCATAATGTGGTGGGCGCAAGTCATGGCTAAGGTTATCAAGTATCAAGAACAACTTTATTGTCAAATGTGCTGTATGTGTATTTATATTGAATTTATAATCAGCGATTGTGACTCGCTAAGAAAGCTCAATATGTCAAATGGTCAAACCATAAAAGTTTGCGATGTTTCAGTATTTGTGATCTTGATTTTATAGTGTAATGAGTTAAATGTGCAAGTTAAAGTTACATTGTTACACCTATGGAAAATGAAAAAAAAAACATACATATTATTTGTTTCAATGGGATGTGTTAAGTGTTATTCCCAGTCATTTGGAGAGGTTTTAGTTAATAACATCAGTTTATGGATGTATTATTATTAATATTATTTTTTGCAACACCGGCACAGGAGAACAAAAATACAATGCCGTGAAAAAAGTATTTGCCCTCTCCTCAAATTTTTACTGACACAGTCCGAACACGAACCAGGTGGAGTGTGGATCCCCAAACTGCAGAGTCAGGTAAATTGTGTTGCAAAAGATATAAATTTATAGAAAAACAAAGTACTGACAAAGTATAAAGAGAAATTGCTGACAACAACAAGGTGAGAAAACCAGATGTGAAAAGAAAGTGCTTGCAAACGACAAGGTAAATTTGACAACCAAAGTACTCAAAACGAAATGGCAAGAATGCAAACACGCGAGACTAGTCCAAAATGACTGGAGAACCCAAGTCCTTACCAAACAAGAATCTAGCGAAACAAGAGCGACTATGAACGTGGGCAAGCGATCTAGAAAATATCACTTGAGCAGAAACAGAGAGCAAGGTCAATAATCTGACAGGGACTTGAGATCTTGGCAGTCCTTAAATACTTGACTAGTCTTGATTGGGAACAAGACACTGATGCGCCACTGAAGAGGCACGCCATCCACGCCAGCTGATCCTTAAAAAAAAAAAATCCCCCAAAAAACAGACAGAACAAAACCATGACACTTACATTTTTTGAATAGTTTCCCATACATTTGAAATTCTCATATGTAATAATTAAGAGTGATTATAAGCATTTTCATGTGGCCAAACCCCGTGTTGTCATCTTTAAATAGATGAAGAAACCATTATTCGTGACTTCTTTAGATGGTCTCACAGTCATAATGGCCCTCCCGGTAATTACAATGTGGCCCGTGACAAAGATGAGTTTGACACACTTGGTCTAATGGGTCTTCTTGTGCATACCTTCTCAGAGATCAGTTGAATATAACATTAAAAGTTCATGACAATGACAGTCAAACTCTCTCATCAAATTATTTGCCACTGAAATAAACATAGCAAAAAATATGGTTCTAGAATCTTGACCGTGCATTTCTTCACATGTAAAAATCTTGGCATATCTCAAGTTCTCAGCTGAGTGGGCGTATAAAAAATTAATTCCTCAAGTGTGTTTTGCTTTGCTTTGTATTTCATTAAATATATACTTTTTCCAAATGCAACCACATTTGCAAATCCAAAGGAAGACTTGCCGCCCACAGTACAATATGACTACGTCAACAAGCCACAAATAAGTATTAAAAAGGGGTGTAAATAAATAAATAAAATAATAGTATGTACTTTGTAATCTAGAACGTGAGTAAATGTGATTTTTTTTTCACGCAAGATGACTGACACTACGATTCATGCAAGAATGTCAGAATAAGAGAGCTACACACAGAGCACCTGACAGGCTTTGGAAGAATCGAGCCAGCTCTCCGGCAACCAGCCACGTATTCAATAATATGGTCCATAGCGGGGCTTGAATAAAAGTACCAGAGACATTTTATTTCATTGATGCAATCTAAACTGTCAGGTTCTCTGCAGCACAGCGATGTTTACCTTGAAGTAGCACTTAAACCTAGTTTGAACTGTTATAGTACCAACTGTGAACTGCACTGCAACAGGAAACTTGTCCTCAACACCATGCATCACAGAGGAGTCACAATATCTTTGCTCTATGTATGCCATAATGGGAGCGGTCCATTTATGGAGGAAGTTAATAGTCGTTTAGGATGTCAGCTTCACTCCAATATATTTTCAGATTTCCCGGAGTAGCTGCGATTATGGAGAGTAATTCCATGCTAAATAAAGCTGCTGCATTACAAGACATATATCTATGTTTGCAGACAGGAAAATCAATAAGTTCAGCGATGGAAATAAGTCATCACCATAAGGGGACATGATTGCATTAGTGTAAAATAATAGTTTTAAGAATTTTTTTAAAAAGTCAGTGTTTTTCAAACTATTTTAAACAGTCCATGAGTGATTAATGTAATTGACTTTTTAAAAATTCTGAAAATTTCTTTTTTAATGACTCCTGCTTCATAATACATTAATAACACACATGTAATTTTTGGGGCACATACAGGAGCTATTTTCCACTTTGTACAAGGATCCCTCTCCTTCCACTATTACAGCAATCAAGCTCATGAGCCATCTCTAACCTCACCCACCGTACACATCTGTCTCCTCGATGCTTACAAGCCACACCTGATCCTCCCTCTGTTACTTGTGCATGTGACAAGTGCAGCAGCAGACATTCCAGAGAGACCCCCCCCACACACACACACACACACACCATCTCTACTGTCAGGCTAGCCTCAGTCACAGTCTCTACTCCTGTCTAGTGCTGAGGTGCACACACACTGCAAATTAATCCCTACGCCCTGTGTACCGCACATAGTGCTCGTGTCAAAAGTAGTATGCAGTGCAGAAATTCCAGTGACATTTGAGTAAGACAGACACACTATTGGAAGCCATAATAGTTAGAAACAAAACGCCAAAAGGGAATAATGGAGAGCAGTAGGCCTAATGAATGGAGAGATTTAGGGAAGAAGAAAAAGAGGATAAAACATGCAGGCTAATGAAGGGTAAACGAAAGGACACAAATAAAGAAGCTAATGAGACAGATGCATCAACCTGCTGTGACCTTTCCCTCTTTGTCTAATCATGCATGGCTTAATATTTTCTTTTTCTTTTTTTTATACACTGACTACGATAAATAATACTTAGTTTGCTGTTGTTCAAAGCCCTTACATACATATTCACACATATTACAACTGGAAATCAGAACCATTTGTTTTGATAATACTCACTTATATTTACTAGATCTCTTAACTACATTAACTGCACAGCAACAATCGGGCCTTGAAAAGTGTCGTACACAACAGCTGGCCATTAAAAGGTGTCATAGACAGTAAAATGCCGAAAGTGCCAACACTGAAAACAAAGGACCGTTTTGCTGTGATGATACTGTAGTTAGTTTTATAAATGTGTAATGCAGTTTCAGTTAGCTTTTGTTTTTTCATTTTTATTTTATTGAGTTAGCATGTTTTTTTTTCAATTTTAGTGTTAGCTTGCATTTACTAAAATAACCTTGACTGAGGCACACAGCTGACTTCAGTCAACATCATTTGTGAGTGTGAAATGGCATGACCTGAACACCAACAGCGATGGACGCACCTCTGAGGGTTATACATTTGAATTGATTGATTCTTTTGTTGGCAAAAAAAGGATGGCAAAACACATGGTCTAGACCTCACGGAATGAAGACAACAACAACCTCTAACATCATTCGTCATTACGAAACCCACAGACAGGTAAGATAACATCATAGTTTAGCTTGTGATGTGAACACTGGTTTGCGACCAGCACACTATATGATTGTGAATATTTATCTATTTAAGAACTTCTAAATCAACTCCCATGCCCCCAAATGCAGATGCATGACATAATGCAAAAAAACAACACCAAAAACGAATGGTTTCATTGGATTTATGATATTTATTTGGATTTCACTTCCACTGTATTAGAAATTCACTTAAATGTGAAGGATACCGGTTTGCATGTAGAATCAAACCTGTTCAGAAGACTTCCAGGACTTCTGCTGCAAAAGAGATACTGTATTTCAAACCTGAAACTGAAGTTTTCTCCTTCAGCGTGGACCAGACAATAGCCCATGAGCACATTCACAGACAGATCCTATGGCTTTTTCTTCACTCAGTGTGAGGTGAGTGTTATGGCAGGACCTCACCATGACAATGGACTCGCTCATAATGCCCTGCGTATCTGTCTGTTCCAAGCGGAGAAATACAGTGCAGTGCTGCAGCAACCTCCCAAGTTACCCGCTCCTTGTGATACCCCCCACCCCAAACTCAAATGGGATCATAAAAGGGACTTGCTTTAAAGATGTGGAACAACATCAAAATGGTGTTGATGACAGAGCAGTATAGGATCTTGAAAGAATCTTTCCAGGAATGCATGAAGGCATAGAAAGTGTGCTCGACTCCAAGGAGTCTACTTTGATGGGGGGACAAAAAACAAAAACTGTAGTTTGAATGGGGGCTCTTCAACAAAAGCAGCTCCCTTGAGATTGTGTAGCAGGCCTGGAACATTTTGCAATTGCTATTACTGCATTCTGCTTCCCTATCAAAGACGGAAGAACTCAAGCTAATGGCACTTTTTACTCATTGGCACAATTACTGGGTGTCATCACAGTTGCGGAGGACTGAGGATTTTATTTTATTTTATGTAATGTTTACATATCCAAGTGTATTTCTGTCCAAATCTGTGTTGTGTTCCGTGTCAAAAGTACAGAAGCATGTGGGTTGACAGAACAACCCAATATTTGGACTGAGAAGGAAAAAAAAGTGCAGGACTGCAGATACTGAGACGAAACCAATCAACTGCAGGGGGAGGAGGTCAGTCATGTTGAAGCGGGTAATAGCGGCAGCTGGCTTAAGCCATGGGTTTGGGGCGAAGGCATGACTGTCAATTTTATACTTTGACTCCTGTCGAGTCCTGTTTTCCATCGATCATTTTCAAAGCGCGTAGGAAATATATGCGTCTGTGTGTTGGCATTTTTGTAGTTTATCTGGCTGTTTATCTGGCTGTTATCAGGAGATGCCCTGGCCTTAATTATGCCAATGTGGCTCATCAGTCTCCATGCTGGCCTATGCGCTCCATGTCCTTTCTCCTTGTGGAGAGGAATTATACATTATGGCAGAGTTGGTCCGCAGAATCAGTCAGTCATATTAATTGCAGAACATTGACAGAACACACTGGCATCCCACCGGGTACATGGCTACCCAGGGCACCCTGCCATGACCAGTAGAAACATTGATGTCATGAGAAGCAATGCGAAGAACATACGAGGAGAAGGATATCCTGTCAACTGCTTTTTCACTACTGGAGGACATTTACCTGCTACGTTTTTCTTGTGTAAAATGATTTTAGCTCCAAAGGGTGCAATAAGGCTAAAACTAAAGAACAAAATAAAACAACATGGAGAAATAAGAAAGAATTGCGATAGGAGGAAATAGAGATAATGAGAAAAGATGGGGTAGTGTAAAAAGGGCGAAGAAGAGAGGAAAGCAAGTCATGCAGGGACTTGCTAATTGGAACAACAGAAGCAGTGCTCAATTCCTATGTGACTAATTCTATGCCAGGAAGTATTGTTGGTGACATTGTGCACTAAGTGTAGTTCTTCCCAGCTATTGATGTTAAGGATGGTGGCAAAAAAAAAAAAAAAAAGGAGAGGGAGTATTTCATGACTTCATCATGGCCCTGTGGAATATGGTCCTGACAGAAAAAGAAACTGCTCCGAACTTGGAACAAATAAGGAATTGTGTGTGAATAAGGGCATGTTGTCACGTTGCGTGGTGGTGGTGGACCCCAAGGAGCAGGCAGGAGGAAGGAGCAGGGTGTACTAGACGAATTGTATTTAATAAAACACAGAAAACTAAATCCAAAACAAAGTCCAAAGTATCAAACAAAACGCATGACTGAAGATAAAAACTCAATAACAGAAACATGACCAAAACAAACCTGACAGCAGCAGACAAACAGTAACAAACAATCATGACAGTGGCAAAAGCTACAATGACCCGACACTGAATGCTCGGGGTGGGAGTCCTTTAAAGCACTAATTGCCAAATGACCAACAGGTGTGCAGCTCAGGAGAGCTCCTGCAGTGGCACCTGTTGGTCCCAAACCGAATCATGACAGTACCCTCCTCAAGGGACGGATCCCAGACGTCCCAAAGTTGTCCAAAAGGCTGCCTCGCCGAACGGAACTAAAAGCGATGGCAACCCTTGCCTCGCCGAAGAACAGGAACAAAAGCGACGGCGACCTTCGCCTCGCCGGGAACAGGAACAAAAGCGACGGCGACCTTCGCCGCCAGGAACAGGAGCGGTGCGATGGCAACCCTTGCCTCGCCGAACGGAACTAAAAGAGACGGCGACCTTCGCCGCCGGAGAACAGGAACAAAAGCGACGGCGACCTTTTGGCTGGGCTTGGCCTGACGTGGACGGAGCTCGACGTAGCGGGGACATGGGACAGCCGGACGTGAACAGGGGCTCGCCCTGACGTGGGCGTAGACGTGGCACGGCTCGTCGCCGACGTGAATGTGACTCAGCTCAAACAGACACGTGACGAGCCTCGGCTCAACGTGGACGCGGACGGGCTCGCCCACCGTAGACGCGGCTTGACGAGACGAAAACAGGACAGCTGCATCACCAGCACTGCCTGAAGGGGAAAAGGGTGTCGGCCGCAGACGTGCGCCGCCAGGCACATGGTGGAATAGGGACCAGTCCTTTGTACCTGCGGGATCCAGGTGGTCGGGTCATTCTGTAACGTTGCGTGGTGGTGGTGGACCCCAAAGAGCAGGCACGAGGGAGGAGCAGGGTGTACTTGACGAATTGTATTTAATAAAACACAGAAAACTAAGTCCAAAACAAAGTCCAAAGTATCAAACAAAACACATGACTGAAAATAAAAACTCTAACAGAAACATGATCGAAACAAACCTGACAGCAGCAAACAAACAAACATGACAGTGGCAAAAAGCTACACTGACCCGACACTGAATGCTCGGGGTGGGAGTCCTTTTAAAGCACTAATTGCCAAATGACCAACAGGTGTGCAGCTCAGGGAGAGCCCTGCAGTGGCACCTGTTGGTCCCAAACCGAATCATGACACATGTTTTGTTTTTTCTTCCCACAAACTTGAATTGAAATTAACAAAGACCGAATATTTCCATTTATTCACTTTTTTTCCCCCAATGGTACAACTTTACTCCAATACAAATTCTTTTTTTTCATCCCAAAATGAAAACACAAAAAGTTTAAAGATATTTGAAAACGCAATCAAAAGAATACTAATATTAATACTAGAGCTATATATTTTTAAAAACTAATACATGACATGCACATACAGTAATGCACAAACAGCCTTTTTGCAATACTTTATTGATGCAACCTCGAGTTTTTGGGATATGATGCCACCTGTTTGGTGTATTTCTCTTTGGCCAGTTTCACCATTCCTCTCTGCAGTACCTCTAAAGCTCCATCAGGTTAAATGGGGTATGTTGTTTGTCCACAGCTGTTTTCACACGTCTCCAGAACGGTTCAATCAGATTCAAGTCTGGGCTCTGGCATTGTAACTGCTGAACGATTTGTTGTTTCCCAAGTTTGAGCACTATCCTTTGGCCGTTCCACCTTTTTCCCCACCAGCTTCTTCAATTTCAATGAGCAGCATCACACTGAGGGCAACATGTACACAGATGATGATTGCCAGTTGAGGGCAGGTGACCATCGCAATAAGTTGCGTGAGATGGTTAATTAAGTCTCATTGCATGACTCCGAGGGCCTGGCTCTCTCTTGTGGGCTGGCTGCAGATGGCGGGGGAGGCCTTGCCCCCCAGGCACCTCCCTTCGGTCTCCACTCTTCAACCTTCCTTCTCAGGCGACACCGTCCTTCCTCTTTTCCAGCTAGCGTGGGCCACTGGCTTTCTAGTTGCGGGCCGTTGCCCCTCCGCCATACCCTGGTGACATGTGGGATCTCTGGCTCTCCTGAGGTGGTCACTCTCACTTGCTACACAAGTAAAACTCATCTGAACAACTGATTTGACCTCCCATGCAGGAGCTCTTCATCTGTGTATTTTCTGCCCACATGCTATAATGATAACAAAAAAGTAAAAAAAAACAAAACAAAAAAACAGGTCAACATTTTCAAAAAGGACATACCTCAAATGGCTTGTTGGTTAAGTTGATATAACTGCGTGTCCTAGTCCATCACATGAGTTCTTCTGACACCAAAGGTTTGAAGTCCTGGAAGGAGATCGACTCACTTTATTTTGAGCAGGCACATGGAAATGTTGTATCCTGGTTGTGCTTATCCTATCTGCGATACAAGCATTCCACTGAGTAGCAAACATCATTCTCTTAGATCAATTCCCTGCTTTCAGAGTGTTTTCAGATCAGTATGGCAGACAAATTCAAAGAGCTTTGAATGAAAGGGTAATTTCATCTTTTACGAGACATTATCTGTGCATTTGCCTAGCAGCCATACCTGTCCTCCTGACAAAGGCTAGCTTTCCATGAGGTGTCAGTGGTGTTGATGTGAGGGAGCTCTGATCTAAGCGAGTATTAATGAAGATGGAGAGTCGTGGGGATGGAGGGAGCGGGGTTATGACTGATCAGTTAGCACTGTGAGGGCCTCTTGGGTATAGGACGCCTGCATCTCTGTGTTTTAGAGGATTTGGTTATCTATTATGTATGGGGGATTAGGCTCCTTCTCCTTCCACTGGTGAGGATATTAGATCCTCGATAGTGTCGACTGCCAGACTCCACACTTGTCTTTCAAAACCAGAGCTGCGCACCTTTACTCCCCCTGCTCCCAAAGTCCTGTTTAACCTTGAAGACAGAGGTCCTGCTAGCGATCAGTGGTGAAACGCTGCTTGTGGTCTCTGATGCATAACTGTTGTTTCAGGTTGCCTGGGACAGTGCATGGCTCAGCACAGAGATGCTATGCACGTACAAACACACATAAACACGGCTGTCGTGTTGTGCAACTATCATACCCGTGTATATTTAGCAAAACACTTGCACTTATACGTACATATGCATTCACACTAGTATCTTACGCTGCTATCTGCAAACCAAGAGCTCAGAATTGGCATGTTACAAATGCATATACATATTACCGTAACTAAAGCTCCTGCCCAGTCTGGATATGCTCCTGTAACCTTTTACAATTGAAAGGCAAGGCTCGAAAAATGAGAAGAAAATCCAGAGAAAGAATGAGAGAAGAGAGGCAAGAGAGGGAAAGTAAAAAAAAAAAGCAGCAGTGTAAAAGACCTTTTGTGTGATATGTCGTACTAAAAATGTCTCAGATGCGAAGGTTTATAATCCAAGATCTGTTTTCCAATTATATTTTTCAGGAAACTCTCCACACACAAAATACGACTCACTTTCCCCTTTGCCTTAATGCATGAATAGATATGAGAGCAAAAACTAAGAAGCAAGGTTTATGGAATTACATATATACTGTACACTCAAGGGGATGTTGAATTGGGACCAACAATGTCAGATGATACCAGTGACAAGTTAGAAGGTAGTTCTTTGGCATACATGTGTTTTTTCCCTTGTCTGTTTCCAATTATTTTGTTTGAAAAAGAAAATAATATAAAGGGCAACATCTACAATTGGATCACACAATGAATGGAAGTGTGTCTAATCTATGTTCACTGTAAACAAATCCTTTGGTGTTTCAGTTGCACAATACTTCATCACATCAACTCCGCCCGATCTGTTTTACGCTCTTTAAAGAATCAGTCACATTAAAAGTCAGACACAACAGTGTCACAATTATCTTATATAGAGAATCTTTTTTTTTTTTTTTTGCACGTGACACCAACGATAATAAATTGTACACAGTCACTTTTAGGACTAGGAATATGAAATAAGACCCTAAAGACAAGACACTCTGGATAGATGTCCTTGTATTTTTCAATTTGTAAGCATTGCAAATACTTTATCGCCTCACATAAGGGCCTGCACTCACTTTCAGTTAATCACTGGGGACATATCCACTTGAAACAGATATGTGCCTTGCACCAATTAGACATTATTTTCCTTCTGTGTAAAACAACAACAAAAAAATGTAATGAAAAACAAGAAACATGGTATATTCTCATACCATTACAATTAATTCAAAGACAGCATGCAGAAACAATAAAGAGTTAACTGCTGAGCTCGCTTGCGAATCAAAATATGCCATGATCTACCAAACAGACGTGTTGAAAATATTCACTTTCATTACTCAAAGTAGAAGTATAGAGATTGGCATTTAAAATGACTTTAGAAAAGCTTGAATGATTCAGTCCAGGTCTTTTCTCAAGTAAAATTATAAAAGTATAAAAGTCAAAGTCATTCAAGAAGAAAGAAATGCGTTAAACCAGGAGTCAAGTCAAACATTTTCTTTTCAAAACGTTGTCGGTGCTCTGAGAGTCTAATCACAGTTTTCTGATTAATCTCTCCTTTGTGGAATAATAAATTATTAGACTTAACTCTAAGGAAAAAAGCTTGGGCCGCATCACCGGGGCATATCCTGCGCTGCCCCCACCACCTCAAAAAAACACGGTCATGCTGGAGCCTATCCCAGGTATCTTTAGGAAGTAGGCGGGGTACACCCAGAACTGGTTGCCAGCCAAATGCAGGGCACACATAGACAAACAACCATTCATACTCGCAATCACACCGAGGGACAATTTAGCGAGATCAATTAACCTACCGTGCATGTTTTTGGAATGTGGAAGGAAAGACAACTGGGATAGTCTTTAGCAACCCCATGACACTAGTGAAGCTAAAGCGTTTTGGATAACAGATGAATGGCATAATGATTATAATGTGGAATTGAACGGTTTGCCGATTAAAAAAAATCCTACTTCAAATATATTGTGATAGCATGGTCTTGGGGTAATGTTCTTCACAAAAGTTTACAAATATGGAAATTGAGACAGATTGTTCTTGAAGTGAATTGCTATGGGTTGACAGCTCAAAAGTTGATCTTCCCAGGTTGAATTCAGAAAAGGTCAGCTCTACAGCGTTCTATGTATAATAATATATTTAGGCTTGATAACAGCAAACTACGTAAAAAAGAGACGATGGGGGGGGGAGAAGAAACAAAGCGTTCAAGGCAATGACCATCACAGCGAGTTTCTAATGAGATTGCAGTTTCCATGGTGACAAGGCTTATGAGACTTGAGTGAAGAGACTGTGCCCTGTGCTAAAGTTCTGCGTGTGTGTGTGTGTGTGTGTGTGTGTGTGTGTGTGTATGCATGTCTTGAGGCATGCTTGAAGGCTATGAATCTGACTGAGGAAACGAGGCTATGATAAGATTTTACCAGTAGCCTTCAGTCCAGATCAGTGCCCTTTTTCCATGGCCAAGCAGTCTTGGCAATCTCCCTGTGGCCAATCTGGATCAGCCACACCATGGGAAGGGACTTGTCCAATCACACTTCCAGACCTGACCTTTTCTGTGCTCATCTGAGTGGGAAAGCAGATCAGCAAGCCATAGCAACTCTTAAAATACTCTAAGCCAGAATGCTAAAAATAACTTCTTGGAATAAGTACTAAACGTAAACATTTCCTGAAGCATTCTATTTTACTTGTGTTTTTAATCGGCATTATTTGTATCACGCAAATACACAAAATCTGACCCATCACGGTAGCACACAGTGAACACATAATGTTAGTGTCACACACTGGTGCAATAGATTACTTAAGTGCCCGGGGAGCAGTTCACGGTACCAGTGTCTTGCTCAAGGCCGGTTTGTTGGCGGCTTGGTGGTCTTGGAACCAGTGTCCCCCACAGTGTCAGGCTACAGTGTTAACCACTTGTCCATGGATGTCCATTTTGTCCACTACCTCCTGTATTTACGGTAGCTTGCTTTCTATGCCTGCACACGGAAAAATGCATCTTAATGAATTCCACAATTTACACACGCACACACACACACACACACACACACACACACACACACACACACACACACACACACACACACACACACAGGTCATGGGTTCGATTCTGGGCCCCGGCCGTCTTGAGTGGAGTTTGCATGTTTTCCCTGTGACTCGATCCGAAAATGGACCAGATGATAAGTGGGCCCCACAAACGTAGACTCATCATAGACAGGGCACACTCACACTGACTAGTCAGCAGTTTATCTTCATGTTAAATTTCATACTTTGATTGACTCTATTGTTTTTTTATGATGGGCAGGTATTCTTCCAAGGATTCTCCTCCGATATCCATAATGTCACAGAAAATCTACATTGACAGGCAAAAAACAGTCTTCCACACTGGGTATACCTCAACACTCCTTGTATCTTGGGAAAAAGCTGTCAGACTGCACTTAATCTTTGTCAAAGACAAACTTTCTTTTCAGCACTTTATTAGATCTCATTAGATTGTGCAGATGTCCCTCCAACATTGTTAAATTGATATGAGAACCTTCTGAATCTGAGGAAGAACAAAATTACATGTATTCCAAGCATTCATAAATCACTGATTTTGACATCACTGAAGAATCTGTGGAAAGAAGTACTTTAATGTGAGTTAGAGGCTCCATCCCAGTGTACTGAGATTAAGAACACAAGAGCAAGAATGATAAAGTGGAAATGCATTCCAGTGGGGTTGCTTGTCTGTGGTTATTTTGAGTCTTATTAGGCAGAATATAAGATACTTAATTCAAACTCCTGTAACAAGCCTGAGCTGTTGGTTTTTGTAAGTACGGTTTCTGTGAACAGATATCACAAGAGTAACAAATCGATGACATTTCATCCATTGGTTATCCGGGGTTGGGAGGCAGCAGCGTCAACAGGGAAGCCCAGACCACTTCTTCTGAAGGTATCCCAAGAGGTTACCAGGTCAGTCTCTCCAGCATGTCCTGGGTTGTCCCCAGGGCCTCCTGCCGGTGGGACATGCCCAGAACACCTCACAAGGGAGGCATTCAAGAGGCATCTTAATCAAATGCCCGAGCCACCTCTTCTGGCTCCTCTCAACGTGGAGGAGCAGCGGCCTCGACTAGGAGTCTCTTAGGGATGACCAAGAATCTCACCTCTTAGTCAGTCACCTTCATTCCTGACTTGTTTAGGTGAAATACATCAACCTATCAGTGGTCCCAGTAAAAAATATTGTCAATGATATGCACTAAATGAACATCACACGCAGTTGAAAGTCATGTGTTCAGTGCAAACAGGCTGCTGAATCTTTCAACTCCTTCTCTGGCCGGTGGTTATCGACCCACCGATAAAAACTTTGAGTTAGCTAACTGAAACAGATTACTGAATTCCCGTTTCAGTACTTCAGACTGCCCTTTCATAATATCACTTGCCCCATGTGTGCAGAATGATCTTTTCCTAAGTTGGATTTGCTGAAACCCGTCAGTCATGTCAGCAAAGGTAACAGTATCCAAAAACATGAGGCAGAGCAGCATGGATCTGTGGCAGAGTGGTCATCTCCAAACCCAGATGTTGTGAGGTTGACCCCCCCAGCCATTGTCACCATGTAGAAGTGTGAACCCCAGTTGCTCCTGATGCTGCACCATCAATAGGTGAATGAGGAAATTGTGTAAAACACTTTCAGTACCTCAGGCAGAAAAGCTAATTTCCACTTTACCAAAAGACACGGTCAATAATCAAATCAGGATCAGGGCTCACTTGGGGTCAGTGACGTGAAATAAGAAATGCTGGAACACAGTGACTAAGCACCCCGAACTAGCGACAAGATGGAGTCAGGTAAAATGAAGAACATGAGGTAATCGGAGCTAATGAGATGCAGGTGAGGGAAGACTCACAAGACAGGGCAATGGAGGGCAACACCAAAGAAAGCACACACACATGACATGCAAGCTGACAGCTAATCCACAGCAAACTGTAACTAATGCTCCTTGAATCTCAAGTCTCCTCCAGTTGAACCCAATTGGAGGGAAATTAGTTAAAGCGGTTGTTCCACATTATTAAGCAAGTCACCGCTTTCATACAGTTTGGGAAAAATATATGCTCTGCGTCCTGATTAAAAAAACAAAAATGTAATTCGATCTAGCAGACAAAAACACATACAACAAGAATATTTTAAGGTGTAATCATTTCTGTCATGCCTGTCTGTGTTTGTTTTTGTTTCAGCTCCAGCTGGAGTGAAGGACGTTTCCCTCCAGCTGGCGAACCCGCCCCCCTATCATCATCACACCTTGTAATTGAGGTTTATTGACCTTGCTTGCTGTTCATGCTCAAAAGTAGTTTTCTAGATATCTCGATCTCGTTCAGTCACATTTGTCCTCTTAGTTGCGGCCTTACTCTTTCTCCGCGTGTTCGTTGATTTCGGACGATGAGGATGTTGGTTATTCAAATACAGGCTGGAGCCGATGAACAGTACCTTCGAAGGTTTTATTTGCAGAATATTCTGGGAACCTGCGGTCTACAGACAATGGCTGCGGATCACGAGTGTGAAGGTGGAAGAGATTCACAACACATTTATATCGCCAGAGGGGCGGTACCGAAACTCATGACGAGGCATCAGGCTCTGTTTCTCCGAAATGAATCAGCTTGACAACTTGTGCTTTCCAAAGGTCCGTGTGCCTCCACTAGGTCTCCACTAAGGAAGTACTGAAATCATTAAGTGATTGATGATTCAATCAAGTGATTGATGATTCAAGAGTGCAAAGGCCTACTTGCAGGCATGAGGATGTGTGTGTTGTCATGTTGACATGGGATAGTTCTAAAACATAGTCCGAATACACACTTCAGTAAGGATTGGTATTATTTCAGCATTTTGATCTTGCTCTTGTTTTTCGTGCAAATTGGACTCCCTTCATTTAGTTTGGATTCTCTGTGTTACTATTACCTTGCGTTTGCAAGGGCCATTTGTTGATTCCTCTTTTTTTTCTCGTGGATTTTTGTGACCAGTGTTTTCTGTTTGGAATTTGTCGGTTTTACGTTTTTGATAAGAAACATTTTGTTCGTTCCCAAACCTGACAGCTTCATGTTCATCAAACACCAGCATCAGCATGTACAGTACAAGAGCATTGTTTACAATTCCCTTTTTAATGCAACTCCAAATTCCATCTTTTTTATAAAACATGCATGGAATAGCCAAGGAAAAATATGCCATACATCTATTACATGTTATTTAATGGTAAAACTCTGCTTCAGGGGAATTCTATAACGAATGAGCTTATGCAATTTCAACTTGCAGTCTCACATCATATTTGGAATTTCCATATACGTGGATGGAAAGGGGGTATTCTAAAATTTCCTTCAAGTCTTGAAGGTTCTCTCGATAAAAGTCCCCCAAGCTGCCGACTTGTGAGGGGAATACTGAGTTCATCTTCACAAGGCGTGGAGAAGTGGAGTGGGCAAATCTTCAAACAGATCCTTCTGACATGGCAGACCTTAAACCCTGAGGGCCCACTTACTTCACAGCCACGATAATTGACTCTGGCACATACATGTGAATGCAGGCCTACCAGAGAAAGCATATAGCATTCCATGCAATATAGAAAATGACAGAATCAGAGTAAAATTGAAGTCATGTCATGCGCGGCTTGATTTATTTGGTGGACGACGGAGCGGAGGACTGTGATGTGCATTCTTCAGATCATTAGCTTGAATCCGCTGGGTTTCATCTGGAAGCACAATTGTTGTAATAACTCTCAGAGCAAGTGGGCAACGTTTCACTGGCCTCACTTGTCCGACATATATCTCTTCCTGCTTGTATAACAGGTATGAAAGAGGGGATCCCACTTCTCGGCTCAAGATTGAGATGAAGTTGACTTCTTGATATGTAATCATCCTCTTCTTCACAGGTTATGGGGGCAGTGTCAAAGGATCTCGCACCACAGGACAATAACATGTTAGCAGACAGAGAGCAGAGACCACACACGAAGCAAACAAGCAACCCTCTGCAAACACATTTCAGCCATTCACCGCAGCATAACCCCTGTGTTTACGCCCATGAACAACATTTTCACTTGCTCTCACTCTGCCTGAGGATTAATTCACTGGATAGAGTCTGATAGTGCAGACCTATGAAATCTGGGGCTCCTCCTTTTACAAACGTCAGATAAAGTCATCATCATTTTATTACACAAAGCCGATTACTCCTCCAGCTAGCCGAATGTCGGAATGAAAGAGGGGATCGGATGGAGAGCCACGACACAAATTGGATTTTCACTCTTTTATGTTCTTAAATATAGATTTAATATCCATTAACACCCCAGTATCCCATACCAGTTGCAACATGAGGATTTAGTCTCATGACTAGGAAACAGGCAGTTTGTAAAATGTGTAACCCTACTTTTGAGGTTAAAAAAAAAAAAAAACGTACCGGTAATCAATGTCCAGTTATTGGTGAGGAAACATCTGACCTGTTTTGCAACGTGTGCGTGTGAGTGCGTGCAGTGCATGTGTGCGTGTGCGTGTGTGTGTGTGTGTGTGTGTGTGTGTGTGTGTGTGTGTGTGTGTGTGTGTGTGTGTGTGTGTGTGTGCGTGCGTGTGTGCCTTAGTCTCCTATTCCCAGTCCAGTCTGAATGGACTGTGGGTCACAGTTTGTTTTTCTCCCTCGCTGGTTGCTGTTGGCAAGATTAGCAACAGAACAAGATGTCCAGTAAAAGTCTTCTGCCAGTGATGCCAAACATTGCATCAAACGCCATTTAGTGCAGAAAAATTTCAGGATTTACTCCCAGACCTCCGACCTCTGGGTCTATTTTGGACAGCTGACTCTACAGTGTATGAGAGCAGATGGATCATGTCTGTGTTAATTTCCTGCAGTTCACTGGCTAAACTATGTTTTTGCTCTGCCTATAATTTTTTTTGGTTTTGTTAACGGTGAATGTTTTATAGAAAAGCTAAACCAGGGACAGCTGTACAGGCTATGCATGCTCAGCTCAGAATTACAAAGCTTGTATTAAGTTACCTACAAGGTACAGTAGACACATGCATAATGCATCTTAGTACTGTATTTATAAAATATAAATTTTCAAAACCTTTGGCTTTCATTGTGAAATTTTTAAAAATTACTGGTAGCTGAACAGTTTGAAGTTGGAACCGTTTATTAGATCAAAACCTGAAAATTTTATAATTCAGAATTAAAAATAATAATAGAATACTATCAACATACTGTCAAAATGCCAATGTTATCATAAAATTTTAATTAAAGTTAAAGTATTTTACTGAAAATGTAATTTGGGGATTTTTAAAAATTTAGAATTAAAAATAATAATTGAATACCATCAACATACTGTCAACATGTCAATGTTATAATAAAATTTTAATTAAAGTTAGTGTTTTACTGAATCATCATACATCACAGTATTTTATTGGCACCATGATCCAGTAAAATATTGTCATCACAAATCAAAAGTACAATAATCACAGTAACTGGAAATACATGTATAGTATTATACTGTCAATCAGAGATGCAGGAACATACTGTAGATAATAACCGTAGGCTAATTTACTGGATCATTGCAGCCAGTAACATACTGTAGTATTTTTTACAGTGACAACTTTTACGGTGTCCTGTCGCTCCTCAATGCCTTGCTGATGTGATGCAAACTCATCTTTACATAGAGCTGCTCTCACCCCCCCCCCCACACCCCCTCATCCCCTCATCCACCCTCCCCTATATTCAAAGCATCTCTTTATTGACTTCTACTTGTCCTTCCACCCATCCTATCCATCTCCCCGGGCTTTTAGAGTCAATGATACAGATAGATGCTCTCGGCACCCTTTCTCAAAGCTCTCACATACAATCAACAGCTCCTGCACTCAGCAGTTCATGGTACCTCTCGTCTACCTCGCTCTGTCCCTTAAACTCTCTCTCTCTCTCTCTCTCTCTCTCTCTCTCTCTCTCTCTCTCTCTCTCTCTCTCTCTCTCACACACACTCATCAACCCACTCAAACATTGCGTGGTTCCTTTTCAGCAGGTCCACCACATACCTGATCAATGGTGCGGACTGAACAAATAGGATGAAAATAACAAGCACTTCACCTAACTTGTCATTTGGCTATACTGTACCTTCGATTTCAGCTCATCACATCTCAGGCAAGATTAACGTCACCAGTGACAGACAAAAGACAATGGATATTGGATTACACACAGTAAAAATGTTTGATTGTACTGTACAT
This sequence comes from Hippocampus mohnikei, assembly GCA_026261675.1. Lineage (NCBI taxonomy): Eukaryota > Metazoa > Chordata > Actinopteri > Syngnathiformes > Syngnathidae > Hippocampus > Hippocampus mohnikei. Next base: position 17,890,677 of record JAKGUB010000557.1, on the reverse strand, counting down.
GCTAAATATGTCTACAGTGAAGACTGCAGGCTATTTCTGTAAATTTGTTTTTAACATCCATCTAGTATATTATATGTGTTCATATTTACGGATAGGGAATGAACGAACATTTTTGCTGGTTTTATCTGTCCAAGTTTCACCTGGATATATCTGTTTTTACTATACAGGGTGTCCATAAAGTCTCTTTACCATTTCAAAAATGTATTAAAAATGCAATTGATTAGATATTTTATTCAGATTTGTTCTATTGTTTTCAGTGTTTATTAAAGTTTTTTTTTCATCACACTGCCCAAAGGTGAATGTGTGGTGTGGGATCATGTGCAATCGAATAATTGGTCCATTTTTCTTCAACGAAACATCCATTTCTGCAAATGTTTACCTTGACCTTTGAACTGAATATGTGGCACCACAACTGAATGACCTTCAGCCAACCATCATTTTTCAGCAAGATGGTGCACCACCACATTGGGGGCTGCATGTTCGTGGGTTCCTCAATCAGACATTTCCAGACTGGTGGATTGGAAGGGATGGGCCAATTCCTTGGCCGCCACGTTCAACAGATATCACTCCCCTGGACTTCTTTTTACGGGCTATGTTAAAGATATCGTGTATCGAACAAAGATAAGGGACATTACTGACCTAAAGCAAAGGATTACTGATGCCATTGCCACAATTGATGAGGCTATGCTACAGTGAACATGGCAAGAAATTAAGGACCATCTTAATGTGCTTCATGCAACTAATGGTGCCCATGTAGAAGTGCATTAAAAGAGGTAAAAAAAAACACGTTAATAAACGCTGAATACAATAGAACAAATCTGAATAAAATATCTAATCAATTGCATTTTTAATACATTTTTTAAATGGTAAAGAGGCTTTATGGGCACCCTGTATTTCATAACCACCACCGGCACCACAGACCACAATAATAATCATAATAATAATTATGATGATGATTTTTAGTAGTAGTATAGTAGTTGTATAATAACTAAGTATTGAAGAAATACTGAAAAACAAAGTTGAGTTCATTGATTAGAAAAGCAACAATGTGGCAATTATTCTTGTTGATTCCTGTGCGCTGAAACATATACATATACCCTGTGCAAAGTACACTAAGCCACTTTGATTCAGATGTAGAGGATGGTGGTACAGTAATGAACAAATTGTCTGTCATTTACAGTTTAATAAAGACCCTCATCTGCGCTTACAGAAGAAGGTTATTTTCCGAACACAATAACATTCAATAACAAAGAAAATAATGAAAAGCTCGGTAGGATACAGTCCTGCCTTCCATGCAACAAATCACATTGTGCTCATTTTTTTTTAGCTCCACCATGTAGGTTTTCTGCCACCACCACTATGTTTATTTCCCCCTTGCCTGTAGCTTAAATAGCTTTAATCACTACCCTCACCATAGCAACCTGTTCAGAGAACCAGTCAAATCCCATCACTTGCCATTTCTGTGTCACGTACCTTCAAGTGCTGCTATTGCAAGCAAAAAAAAAAAAAAAGCAAAAAGCACACTTAAAACCTCCTTGGAGTAGAGAAAAATGAAAAGCAAGTTGCAACAAAATACAGGTATTGATCCTAAACCAATTAAACACCTATTTGTTATCTATTTTGTTTTCTATTGTGCTTGTTCTGTGAAGCACTTCAAGTTGCTGGATCCTATTCCAGCTCACAAAATGGTACAAATATGGGACAGTTGTATTAAGCTAGCGAACATGTTTCCGGGGACTGTGATTGAAGCAGAAGCACCAGCACTGGGACAGAATTGTCTGCAATATGTACGGTAAACCCTAAAAATCCTTACTGCGAGGCAATGATGCAAACCATTCATCATCATCATCCTCATCAAAACTCAAACAAACAAACAAAGGATTCATTATTAAAATCTGATATTTTTGCATGTTGATTTAAGAAGAGTTTTCTGCACATATATGGGTGTCAAATATCTTCAAACCAAATCAAAATTAAAGACACAATGCTCTTTAACTCTTCAACCTATTCATAGTTTTTAAAAGTGTTTTTTTATGGTCTTGGTCTTGGCTTGGTATTATCTTGGTCTCTCCTCTAAAATGTCTGATTTAATGAAGGGATGCAGCCAAGCTTTCATTGCCTACTTAAAAGGTGGGTCCATGGAGTGCCTTTTGTTGTTGACAATTATGCTGCTAAATATTAGAAAAAGAACAAAACATGCACTGCAATTACAGACAGTATAAATCAGAATGTGGTCTAATGAGCAAGACTCCGTTCGTTTCCCCCTTGCCTATGCATTACAAAAGTTTTTCACCATGACTTCAGAATATGATGGAATGGTTCTAAATGGAATGTTTCATTTATTCAGTCGTCAGTCTTTCGCAATCTCCTCTGGCCACTTTAATCCTGTTTTATTTCCCTATATGCCCCGGTCTCCATGCACATCCATCGATGCACCTCTTGCATATTACCTTTTTCCTCGCCTCCTCATTGTTGCCATTACATTCTTACTGGCCATATGTCCTGGAGGGCATGAGGAAAGAGTTTTAATTAGGTGAGCAAAATGAATGTACCCCCTGGAGGTACTGAGACACTTCATGCCTGTGATGATCAGGGGCAGAACTTCAGTTCCTCTTTTGGTTCTGGCATTGTGTATCCAAATCCATGGCTCATTTATTTTTTTTGTGGATTAGATATCCATTTACAGCCAAGGTCTGTCCCACAGCGTGCACCAGCCCCACTGGTGAAGGTCAGTTTGGACACATTTAAACTTGCTTGTTGTATTTTGGGAGGTTTCATCTGCATTTTACAGCTTGTACTTTTATTCAATTCAAAGATCATCAAACCATTTATCATCCTTTGGTTATATTTAATAATTGGTATAAAAAGTCATTGATAGGGAACATTTACACTGTGACTCACATGACTCTTTCATTGGATGGTCTCTTTATTAGCATGTGGGTACAGCTAGGCTATGTTCAACTGCAGGTATTAATGGTCAACTTTTTTTGCGTTAGTAGTTTAAATCCTACTGTGGAGCACAATCACTAATTACATTAAAATGTCACAAGCCTCACAGGTTAGCTGGAGCCTATCCTGGCTGAATTTGGGGACGATAAACTGGTCTCTAGCCAATTACAGGGTACATATGTAGGCAAACATTTACTCACATGCACATTCACACCTATTGTCAATTTAGTGTCTTCCATTAATCCAAGACATGTTTTTTAATAAAGTTGGATGAAGTCAGAGTACATGGAGAAAAACGAAGCCTGCCACCCAACTTCAGACCTGAAAGATGAATGCACAACCACTCACCATTCGTGTTGTGTTTTTTTTTTCATTTTTGTCTATTGGCTCATCTTCTTCATTATTATTATTATTATTATTATCATTATTATTATTATTATTATTATTAATGTACATATTTTAAGCTCTGACTGTAAAATTAATGAGTCAACAGATTCTATTCCAATTTATAAGGTAAGTGTTTAGCCTTTTCCTATCAAACACGTAATATTTGAAAAATACTGAAGAAGAAAGTCAAGATTACTGATCATAAAAGCGACAATGTGGCAATGTCAGGGCACCACCTCAAAGCACTTATGAAGCAGCCAATCAGATTTTTCTGATGTCCTTGTTTCCTCTCGGTCAATGTGCAGCATTCAAGAAAACTGCTAAGTATGACATATCCGAAGATAGGTTTACCTTCATAAGGCTTGATAACATACTAATCATTTTGTGGACACCTCCATCATTTTATATCTTTGTTTTACATTTGACTTCACTCATAGTTTATGGAGCAATGGATGGCACCATTCTTGTGTAACATCAAACGACATGGTTTACCCCGGAAGGTGGACTCAATGGCAAAACTCAGGTTCAAAAGAAACTTTCATTGAGTCAGTACAAGAAATGTTCAAAATAACCTAACATACTGTAGATGGTGAACACAGATTACTCATCAAGTAAGGGGAATGAGAATATATTCTATATGAACATGACCCTGGGACAGGCGCGGCTCTGTCAGTGAAGTCTGGATGTGTCCAGACTTCTAAAACAGAAATTCTGAGGTGCACATATTGGTCTGGTTCTCAAAGGAGTACTAGAGGTGATTGCTCGGTTCTCATTTTTTCCCCGTCTCACTGACCTCACTAGATGAACTTTTTCGTACCCGTTGCGTGAGGCGCAGTTTAAATTGGAGCAAGAGCGGATCAGGCTAAATTTTGGTATATTCACGAACCCGTGCAAATAGGCTCACTAAAAAAAAGGTTTTGAACTGTTATGAACATGAGTACAGCCAAATGATTTGCATGTGTCGTGCGGCAGGTTGAGGTGTGCAAAGTACATTTATAAGGAATTGGAGGCAGACCTTCACATGCGGATGATATGAAGCTAGCGAGAGGGATCACAGATCATCCACCCCAATTGCACCTCTTCCTTTTTCTTCTGCGGTCAACTTCTGCAGCAGTAGACATGTCCACACACCTGGTTGCGCCTGTTGCGAGTTCCTTTGACGTGGCTCTGTTCCAGATACAAGATAGGTTCAGAATAGAGCAGCTCTCATTATCGCCATTCACAATGCCCATCAAAACATGGACAAACACAATCTGTCGAAGTCTATGGACCGAATCTCATGTCTTTATCATTTCATAACCTAGCCCTAGAAGACATATTTTGACACAATGGAAGCCAGCTGCCAATGAAAACCACCCTCTTGTCGGTGTCCTCATCACTCAGCCACTGCTACTGATGAGCACACGCTCTCAGCCGAGGTCAAATATATTGACAAATGCGTATATGTACCGAGTTCATAGTTCATCAAATTCGATTATTACACAGTAGTTTAAGGTCATTCGTGACTGACAACACTAATATAAATAAAATGTATTATTATTATTATTATCATTATTATTAATCAAGCATCATATGCCGCTCTGCTCTAAAAATAAAATTTTACAAAACAAACAAAAAGTATGTGATGTGCAAATATGCACTGACATTTTTTTAAATTTTGCGCACAGTAATAATTTTCTGCACTTGCACACCGGAGCAAAACTTACCGTATTTTCCACACTATAAGGCTCTGGAAGTATAAGACGCACCTTCACTGAATGGCCTATTTTAAAACTTTGTTTCATATATAAGCCGCACCGCATTTTAAGGCTCATAGTATAGAAGCGACAATAGTGGCTTGGGTTACAATATGTATCCACTAGATGGAGCTACGCTAAGGGGAATACAATACCATAGAATATAGCTTTATTTATACCAAGCCTTCACAACCGCTGCAGCTGTAACAGAGCGCATTCAGAACATTTCAAATACTACGTCCAAGAAAACAGAATATTGATCCATATATAAGGTGCATCGGGTTATAAGGCGTACTGTCGGATTTTGTGAGAACATTGAATGTTTGCAAACAACTTTCGATAATTGATTAGAGAATAGGCAATTCCAAAATCAATGAAAAACCTTGAGTGTGACGTCTTGAATGCCCACCAGACTGGCCTCGATCAGCAGAATCTATACCCACCTCTAAGACCAGAATCCAGAATCCATCCAATGGAGAGGTGTGTATTTGTGTAATACTTCAAATAGTCATTTGTTGGGGTTTGTTAATGTTGTCTTTTGAGTCATCCGTTTGCCTTGTATGTGTTTTCTTTTTTCATTGTTTTAATAAACTCTTTTTAAAAATATATATCTCATCCTGCTTTGCATCCCTGCTTGTTCATATTTGGGTTCTGCTCCTTTTGCCTCAACGCTTCCCGGCACAAGCCCGGTACTTAGTCACATGGCACTTAAAAATGATTCTTTAATGGCAAACAATATTCTGAGACATAATGTCAGCAGTCATACACAATCTCCCAGTCATTCATTAAAGTCTTCTTATATATATATATATATGTAGTCTCTGCTTGTTATGATTTATTGTGAGCAGCTATTATAAATAGATCGTCAGCAAAAGGTCAATAAGAAAGATCCTCGGTTTCCCTAATGAGAACGCCTTTTTTTTAGATCCAGGCTTTTGATTTTTCCCACACTATCAAAATGTTTCTATTTGTGATTTGTTCTCGTCCAAGCACGTCCTAGCAAGTTTTTTTCCCCCACATGTAGCGAGCCAATCCTTGTCCAGCTGCTGTTTCAACCTCAATGCCTTTCCATTATTCACTTTTTCCCCCCCTTCAAATCCAAGATTGTGCAAGATGCCTCATCTGCACCCTCTGCAGTTTGTCCTTGTTATTTATCAAAGGAATTGTTTCTGTGCATCGGGAGTCCTCAACCATTATTGTAATTGTTTTTGGTAAGCGGTAATGTATCCTGGAGGTTGCAGTCACTGGCTCTAATTCAATACGCTCTCCAATGACTGCGACTCTATAGAATACAGTGGCTATAAACGACACGCCCCAGAATGCAGCTCGAAATTGCACAAAGATGGCATCAAGCCACTGGGGATAGTATTTCAATATAAATTGGCCCTACTGGCAATTATCTGTACATTTTGAATATTTCCAATAGTTACACATAAACAGACACACAATATGCACATCTTACTTAGCAGGTGCTCTCCATTGGATGTGGATGAAGACAGATGAGTGGTGATCACTCATTAGAGCTGTGATGAGCTCCTGTGAAGACATACACCTGGACCATAGCACACTTGGGGACTGTGGGAAACAAAAAGAGCCCTCTGTGAGAGAGGCAGTGCAAGATAAGCATGACACAAAATATTTCTTATCATCTATATAACTGGCAGATTTTTTTGCACCTTGGGAAAATCTGTCAACTCGAACAACAGGATTATCTGTGAACAATTCTGGCTGGACAAATGTCTTTAACACATTCCGCAAAAGTGGATGTGTGCTTTCTGTGTGTGGATGTTTGTTTGACAGAGACATAGTGTATGAGGATAAGATATCCTGTGAAATCATCTGCAGCAATGCTGAATGTCTTAATTGAAACAAACTCATAGGTCAGCCATAGATTAACTGCACTGCTTAAAATCCCACCAGAGTATAGAGACATTTTTCTGATACATTTGTCAAAAGGATTTTGTAAGAATTCACATTGTTGGCTCTATACTGCTTGCGCAAACATTCACATCTTCATATTTGCTGCATTAGAGCTGGTAGAAATAATAAAGCAGGATTTAAATAGTGTGTGTGTGTGTGTGTGTGTGTGTGTGTGTGTGTGTGTGTGTGTGTGTGTGTGTGTGTGTGTGTGTGTGTGTGTGTGTGTGTGAGATTGATTGGAGTGAGCCAGAAAAACTGACTGAAATCATTTGTTGATTGACAGATGCTGTCATCCAGCGCCATTATCTTTATGTCTCCAAACCTTGCCAGTTGCTAATTTAATCTCATCTCTGATAGAATGTAATTTTATTAAAAATGGGCCCCTTATTAATTTCAGAATCATTTTCGGCCTCTGATGGGTAGAGAAACTTTCATTACAGAGAGAAATTGCGGCAGAAAGATGGCTTTGAAATGGGAGAAAATGAATGTGATTGGACAAAGATGTATGAGAGCATAGATGCAATAACAGACCTCATTAGCTTCAATCAGTAACCTGAATAAAGGTGGGGGTGGGCATCATGCACACATACAGGTATGCACACACTCCTGCACTCTGTCTTAACATATATGGTGCGTGGATAAAGACACATGTACACATACACATTCCACACACACACATGATTTAAATCCTGCCTTACTATTTCTACCAGCTCTACTACTCGTGCTGTCATTGGTTGACGTTGCGCCGGGAACCAACCATGCGCCTTGAATGAGTGCCCATTGCCAAAACAGTACAGGCTTGTACAAAACCTTTTTTTTCTTGAGTACAGTACTTTGGGGAAAAAATACGATGCACTTAAACTGCGATAAATGAAGCGCGATATAGCGAGCGATCACTGTATGTGAAATGCTACACATCGGCTTCTTTCGTAACAATGCGTTACTTGAAAGGGATACCATACAGATAATTGTCTGACAATTTGTTTTTAGGAACATTTTGGTAACACACTGCAGTGTTATATAGTGCAGCCATAGTTATATAGTGTTTTGGGGGGATTGAGGGGGGTACATGTTGTTGTCAATAACATTATGGCGTGAATAAAAGGTGAATTAGATCACAAAATGCCCACCGAAGGTAAATCCCCCAATTCTTGAGGCTAATTTAATCTGACCCAAGTCCCCATACCACCCCCATTTTCTAGTCCTCAGCCATTTTCACAACTCCAGCTCCTCTTCTTGTCTCTGTTGCTGCTTCTGAGCTGCTTTTAGATAGCAGCCTTCTAAGTAAAATGTCACCACATGCATAATGCAATATAGCATTTATGCTTCCAGCAGCTACCAGTCTAGCTTCTGTGAAAATGTTTGATTGTGTCTTTAAATGTGGAATCATAGCAAGACAGTGGGGAATGTGTACAACAGTTCCTAACTATTGTATAACCCAAAAAATATTTTCTTACTTTGTCTTCTGACTTCAGAAAGTGTACTGACAGTCTGTAGTCTTTTCTCAAACTACTTAGGTGTGATTTTTTTCCCACTTTGCTGTCTTAATAGATCACTGGAAACTATGTATCTACTTGTACTGATTGGATACAATGAACAAACACTGAGAATCTACGCGTACATGTGTACTATGATGATTCTTTGGAATAACTATTAACTACATTCGATACATTTTCTTGCTCTGCAAAATGGGAACTGCTTTTATTTGCATTGCAGATAAGCTTTTCCACATAGAGTTACAAATACTGTTGCACCTTCCTTTTTTTCACTCATTCACACACCCCTCCATATCCCTCCATGAACAATACAATTGTGCTCCAGGACACCCAACTCTTTTTGTCTTATCCAGCCTTTTGGCATAAAGAGTTTGGCAGATCAGTTCTGCTATGTGACCTTTGGAGGTGGCCTTCAATCTCAAGGCTTGACAGTGGGATGCAGAGCTTAGAGAGATTTACTGGGGTCATCCACAGGAGTGAAGAGAGATTTTTTTTTTTTCCTGTCCATTTTTTTAGGCAAACGGAGGTGATGTGAGAAACGATTTTTTGGGTCTTGGCACTTTCATGGTAGTTCGACAAAACGTGGGAGACAATAAAGTAAATTGCAGATATCTGACCATCCCTTTTTTTCAATTGAATTTAGGTGTCATCCATCCATGTTGGGGCACACCATCAACTTCATCCCTCATATTTTTACATGCAGTACACATGATATGGTGTATTCTTGCTGTCAATGAAATGAAGGGCTTTCAAGTTTTACATTGTGTTTAGAGGCATTAGATTGAAGTCAACGGAAGTTTTGAGGGGAAATTGTACAGTATGTGATGTGGTACCATAAGTAGTAAGTGTGTGTGCGTGTGTAACCTGTTCAATGCGGGGTCCCCTTGCAGGTGTCTTTGAATTTTGCTCCCATTTGCATATATGCAATCAGGTTGAGTAATTGGGGGGATGCGAGTTAGCATGGGGAGGCATGCACACTGTGGGTGTTAGTCTGTCCCAGGTTGCACGAAATTTGCAGCCGACGAGCTGATGAGGCTGATAATTGTGACACTGAGTGATGGCTCTAATCAGCAAAGGAATCTTCCTAATCAATCGACTTTAACCACCCTCCACCCATGTCTCCATCTCCCAGGCTTCAAAACAACTTTGTCCCCACATGAAAGACATCCACATGCAAAGTGAGCATGGATTGCTTGAATCATTGACCTTGACAGACTGCTGTTTAAAGCATGGCGATAAGAACCGCAAGGGGAGAAATAAATTGTCAACATGAAACTAGATAAATATGTGATGCCTGTCAACTAAGCTGAGCCTTTAAAATAATAGAACATGGCAGGTTATTTGTAATATTATCATTTTAATACTCATACTGCATTACTATGTTCACTCGTCAATACGTATAAATGTATCTCCTTGAGTTGTCACCTTATTGTGGCGGAGGGCTTTGCATGCCTCAGTTATCCTCGGGGATCAGTTGTGCTGGAATTTCTGTGCGGACCGCTCCAGCAGTATGGGGGACTTGACCCTTGGACTCAGACTTGTCGGTCCCTTTACAAACGGTGTCAGACTTTGGCCTGCATTGCTGGAAGTAAGTCACATTTGTTTCTAGTTAGTGTGACACTCCCATTCGGGTCCCAAAGGTGAGGCATTGACGGGAACCAGTTTCATACCCTGAGTATGAATGCATCTATGCTTTCCGAAGACAATGTTTATGTTGGTTTTATCGGGTTGTGATCGCCATCTCTCAATGGAGCAGTTTGCTGGAGAGTGTGAAGCAGCTGAGATGAGAATCATCATATCCATACCAAGGGCTGGACTGGCCATCTGGCATACAGGGCACTTGCCCTGTGGGCTGTCATCTTTTGAGGCTGATGCAGTGCTAGTCAATTATTATTTTCCTCTATCCCATATTTAAACCTTGGCTACATTCATACTGCCAAATGTGTGACTAAACTGTTCCTAAAAACGCCGTTGCAAATTCACAGACAATTGTCGGTATTGTCCCCCTTCCAAGCACTCTCACCTGCACACATTGATTCCAAAGAGGCTGATGTGTGACATGTATATATCCCTCCCCTCACAAGGGTTGCAAGTGTGCTACAGCCTACCTCACATACACCAACAACCATTCACACTCACAATCACACCTAAGGACAATTTAGAGGGATCAATTAACCTGCTGCGCATGTTTTTGGAATGTGGGAGGAAACCGGAGTACCTGGAGAAAACCCACAAAGGCATGGGGGAGAACAAGCAAACTCCACACCGGAAAGCCGGAGCCAGAATCAAACCCCGCACCTCCGCACTGTAAGGCAAATCTGTCGGCTACCAAGACACCTATAGTTATAGATAGATAGATTTGCTTAACCTGTCTTCCACTTTTTATTCAAAATTGTCATCTTATTCATCTCTTTTTCTTAACATGTAACACGTTTCCTCATTTTTGTTTTCTCTTCATGTCTTTAAATAGCCCTCAAAGTGTCGCGACATAGCTGAGCTATCATCCGATTACGTTCTTCCGTCGGCAGTGACATCAGCTTCATGAATGAACAAGCGTCGCACGGTGCTCATTGATGCATTTGTGAAGCTTTTTTAGTAATTGGAGTTTTAGTGTTTAGTTTGGCATTGTAATCAGTTTATTATTTCGGTCCTTTTGAGAAAACTACAAAACAATTTCTGACACCGTACGCATTTTTATAATACAACCATGCATTGTATTTATGAAAGAAAATGTAGTTAGCACCTTATCAAACAAAAGTAAACCTTTTACATTATTCAGCCTTTCACACTTCCCTATTGACAAATATGTTTTGCTTTCCGTTATTTGTTTTGTTGCCATACTAATTCTCTGTTCCAAGTTCAGTAATCGTGATATCCAGTTGAGATGATTGGTTGGTTAATACTCTCTTGACTCGGTAAAAAAGTGTGTCCAAGAGTGTGTCATTAAGCTCTTAAAGTGTAGTTCTAGCTCACGGTGGAGTCATGATGAAAAGGGCATGTGGTTAGAATGACAACTTATTTTGGAGAGAGTGACAGGAATTGTGGATTGTAATGCTTTGGCTGAATCTAATCAAAATGAGAAGGACTTGAGAGGAGGAATGTTGAGAAAGCCCATAATTACCAACAACCAAACAAGTGGGCCATCTCGGCATACAGCCACTTAATTGGTAGTTAGCATTTTCTGTGGAAAGGCACAAAAGCACTGACGATAATTTCTTAATGGGGACCATTAAGTCTGAGAACCTGGCATTTAGGCCTGACAGAGACAAACAATGACGCACATACAAAGTACACAAAGCACACAACGTGATTGCATGGAAATCAGCTTGTGGTTTAGAAATTTGTCTTTATACTGAGTCTCTCAAACAGCGACACAAAGTTCAAACTTCTCCACATTTACCGACGCACAAGAGATCAAGACATTTGAGGTTCAGAGGTATTTGGACAACAACAAAGTTGTCCAACTTTGCCTTTCAAAAAACCCAGATGCAATTGAAATCATTTGCACCAGTCCACATCAATGTGCGAATGGTACGCTCTAACTGGTGTTTACTGAAGATGTGACTGCTGACAAATAGCAAGAGGAAATCTGAGTTGTATTTATATACTCCCTGCCTACAAATATGACATAATTGTTGGCGGGCGGGTCAGTTTGTAAGGGCAACAACCCTGAAGATACAGCAAAAATATCTCAAGACTTTTCGAAGGCCAATATGTCAATTGAGTAATCTCAAAGCAATACAGAATGATTTTCACCTCCTGATGACAAAAGTGAAGGCTGCAACATCCATCCATCCATCTATTATCTGAACCGCTTATCCTCACAAGGGTCATGGGTGAGCTGGAGCCAATCCCAGCTAGCAAAGTCTTGGTGCTTCTTTGGAGAAAATAAATCTTTACTTGGGTCTTAAAAGTCAGTAAAAATAACAACAAAGTCAGATGGAAACATTGAGCAGCAGAAACTGTTCAAAGATAGCATGCGATTTGATTGTCTGATATCATCAAGTGGGGCGCTCTGCCGGCTAGAAGAAGAGACGAAGCAGAAAAGTGATACAGCTCAATGTTGGCCGTTGAAGGCAGCTGAAAACAGATGTACATGTTTGTTTAACCCGTTTGCATTCACCCACAAGGCAGAGAGAAGCAGAGGGAGGAAACATCATTTTCCAGGACAACTCAAGCTTTTCCTGGCCATTTGACTTTTTTCTCGTGTTTCCCATGACTGAAAAAAAATGGTCGTTCACTTTCCAGGATTTACCGGACATGTGGGAACCCTGGCACGCAGTGCATATAAATTTCATGAGGTAGAACTTTGAAGTGTTTTTTGTGTTTTTGTTCCTTGTTTTTTTTTTACCAGTTAGTGAATGGTTTGCCAGGCGACAGAGAAGTTGAATGTCCTCTAGCTTCATCACTTTATTGCTTCATCCCAGTTTATAGTCGGGCCACGGCACACAGGTGGAGAGAAAATGGCCACCACAGGAGGCAGCTATGTCATGGAGTCTTGTAGAGAGGTTAATGATGTGCGGGCTGTCATTCCCAGAGAGATGGAGATAGGTCATCCACATAGTCTTGTTGACCACGCACAGAAAGATGGATGTCAGAGAAGAGAGTGATGCATGTAACGCTGAATGTTTCTGACAAGCCCTGGCAGTCGGGCAACACAAGGGCATGCGGCGTGATAACTAACTGACACATGAATATGTGAGAACACGCCAGAGATGTGCTTCCATTGTAGTGTTCTGTGTGTGTGATGGAACATGTCCAGTAAAGACCTTACACATGTCTTGCAGCCCCAAAGGCATATGGGCAGTGCACATCATAATTGCTATTTTATAAGGGGATATACGTATCTTCACATTCTTTAGTTTACATGCATTTGTCTTTGTGTTGACATTTCTCAATATATTTTGAATAAATATTTATAGTTTTCTCTTTCCAAAAATACACTCTCCTCAGTGGCCCCGACCATATTTCAGTCACAGTTAGCTTGCTGTGCATATGTGTGGTGGTCTGCGGAGTGGATGGGACCCAGCTGCAGGAGCTGTCAATCACTTTGCTGTGAGATGAGATTGGGATGTTCAGCAGACACAGCACCTATCTGGCTCTGCAGATAAGAGTACTGAAAGAAGATCTATGTGCATTTGTCTGCTTGTTTTTTTTTTTTTTTTTTAAATTTACGTATAACCTGACTAACTCCAATGGAGGTTGATATTGAGAAAAGTTAATGGAGGTAATTTGTTCATTTTTTTTGTCATTAGACAGATGTTCATGGAGTCGTGCCAAAAATTCAGAATAGTTTTGTAATTTAGCATCCAAGTTATGATCCTCGACTTTCAAAAAGGCAGACAAAGGATAATTACAGTTTTTAAAAACACACCACAATGAAGGAAGATCATGTTAAAAAGGCAATCTTGCTTCCTTTGTTCGGTACAGCGGGCTAAATTTATGTAGCAAATTGTCCTACTTTGCAGACTACAGGCCAAGTTAATTATTCCATTCAAGGCATATTCTCCTCTGTGATTAAGTCAGAAAAGGCGTGCTATTGCTCACTTTTTCAGCTGCGCAGATTCTCCCATTAACTTAAGTGTGTTACTTACGCACCTTCATGAAGTGTATGCACTCTAAAGTGTAACGACCCTGACATCCGTTCTGTCACATCGCGCATTCTCCTGTAGACTTAAGCGTCTTTGGGGCTCTGCACTCCGGAAGTTGCACTCAGGTATGACACCTACAGAAGGCAAAACATCATATTGGACGTTTTGAGTCATTTCACAGCCGCTGACAAGTGATGATTATCACCGACCGATTCGGTTAATCCATGTTGACACATATATGTTCACTGACTGTTCAGTGGCTGTACTGTATTTCTGGAGTACAAGTCGCAGTTCTTTTCATAGTTTGGCCAGGGGTGCGACTTATACTCTGGATCGACTTATGTGTGAAATGGTTAACACATTGTACAAATCACAAACTGCACTTTACCCAGCACTACACTGTATGGGTCCTGCAGCTGCCCCTCAGTGGTCTCAAAGAAGAATTCAAGGTGATACACACCAGAGAAGTCCTATAGTACAGGGACTCCATGAACTGCAAGGTGTCATCAGCCGGCATTGAGTTGAGGAGAGGAAGAAAATGGAAGGCTGGGAAAGTAGTGGAGGTGGCAGAGTCACGCCTGAGACAAAAGACACTGGCGGAGTAGGCTGTAGGGGTTTTGCAGGATGTTCTCTTTATAAAGTTCTCAGTCGTTTGGGCATTAGAGGGGTGGCCAGGGGGAAGGCCATTCAATCCGCAAGCGAAGCCACACAGAAGGCCATAAAGTGGCTTTGGATCAAGAGGGCTGATCCTGGTTGGCTAGTGAGACGCAAGTCAGGATTCATCAACCCCGGCTGCGTCGCCTAGGCGAGACCCAAAACACACAATGTCCCCATCACCGACGATGCGTCCCAGTGTATCCATGAGATGTTTCTAGTGTAGTACCATCGCCACAAATTGCCACTTCATGCGTCATCTTTCAAGTGGGATTTGATGACGTACATGTTGGATGTGTGTGGATTAGTCTTCATACTGCAGATGCATTGCATACATGTCCGATTTTTATTCACATACCAAAGAGACTCTGGTCGGATTTGAAAAATAAATAAATAAATAAATAAATGAAAGAAATCGACTGTTCACACTGCATGAAAAAAAATCTGATACGTGTTGCATATGGGAAAGAAAATTGGAATTGAACTGCAGTGTGAACGTAGCATAATGCGCCCAGGACTCCAAATAGATCGAAACTCAAAAACGACAAGTTCGTACATTCTTTTAAATAGTGAACGAGTAATGTGATTGTTTCTCAATAAATACTGGAATGTTGAGAGAATCAGTGTTGCATATTTCGGATTTAGGCATGAAATTAACGACAGATCCACCTCCAACCTTTCCACCTGAGGTAATAAAGAGAGTTTTGTCCTTTTAAAGGCCATTCATTGATTTTCTTTTTCCGTCCCCTTTTTTGCCAAAGGTCGGTATATCATCTGTAGAACACTGACTGCCAAGCACCAGAACATGCACAATACCTGAGTGTTGTTCCTGCAAGTGTTTGGCACGCAGTGACAGAAATACAAATGACCAACACCACGGCAAAGTTAAATTGACAAACTGGAATGATTTTAGGAATCCATGGCTCACCACTGTCTCCACTTCAATGAATAGACCTTCTTTGAAACCCATCAATTGATTTGACTCAGAGAGAAAGCAAACTCTTAGTTTCTTGCAAAAACACCTTTGCACCCCGCATGTCAAACTGTCTGCTTTTTGTGTACGATTGCCAAATCACCCAAGCCCACTTGCGTCTTTCTGAACATTGTCAAACAGGACCAAATTCAAGTAAGCTAAGAGGCCGAGTGACGCTTTTGAAAAGAAGCATGACATGAACATAACTGAAGATGAGAGAGAAATATTGAACAGAAGAGAACATGTTAAGCCTCCCGCCCTTCGCTGCTCCACTCTCCGTGTGCCCATACTTATTCTTGCATATCAGAGGAAACTATACTGCTCTTAGATGTTATGATTTGCATTTAAAAGGGACGGGGCTGGCTTTACTGGACTCACATCGATGAGCTTGACTTGCTGGAATTAAAATACGTGTTTGGCTTTATCATATTTTTATTTACAGCTGATGATTTTTGGAAAGTGACACTAGCATTCTAGTTCTCCCGGAATCATTCACATTTTAAAATTCTAGTTCCCAGTTTCGGTGACTTGTCAAGCGCTGACCCAAAGAAAAAACTTGCTCTGACCAACGTACAAGAAGCGCGCCCATGGCGACGAACCCAAGTGAGGTTTAACTTGGTTCAGCTAAATAAATTGTTGCCTCACATCATTCATGATTATATCGTGCAAAGGTAGTTGTACGACATGTAGAAACTTGACCTTTACTTTACTGTGCGAGCTTTAAGCTTCAACCATCAGTACGCTTTACTTTAGTAAAGTCATGATCAGGTGTGTTAAACAATAAAAGGTCTATTGCCAAAATGAAGGCAGCTTTCAACTAAATGGTGGCTCGAATGTTACTCCCCAGTTAACTAGAGCATACTGTATACATTTTTTAGGCAAAGCGAGCATGTGTTCTGTCTTTTGCAACAGACAAATGTGTCCATATCGCTATGTTATGTTATGTTATGTTATGTTATGTTATGTTATGTTATGTTATGTTATGTTATGTTATGTTATGTTATGTTATGTTATGTTATATTATATCATGTTATGCAACTAGCTGACGAGAGGCTGCTGAAATTCTTGACTTTGAGAGAGTGAAGCTAGACCCTCTCGGGGTATGCTTCGTGTTTGTTTTAGATTTTTGTGCTTTTTCATTCATCACAGAGGGAACAAAGGGCTAAAGGAAGATGGGAATTTGATAAAACAGCACCAGTAAATAATAACCCAACAAACTTTGCCCGTAACTTTCTTGTCTCTATAGCAACAGATATAGGTAAGTTGGCTGTTTGTGTTTTCATGGCAGCTTTATTAACTACGGTACTCCAATCTAATCTCCTTAATCAATGTTTTTTTGTTTTTTTTCCCCCAACTGCCAAAACACTTTTTTATTTAGCCAATCTTCCAGCTGTGAAAAGCTCAAAGTCGATATTGTATTTCTAAGAATTAGTTGAATATACTGAGGGAAGCTACAGCAGCGAATAGGAAGGATCTAACACCCAGGGGACTCTTCCATTTTAATAAATAACCTTGCTCAGAGTGTCACTTCAATGTGGTCTCCAAATGAGATGGAAAAACACTTTCAGATGTGTGAACAAAAGAGTGGAGGCATTAAATAGATGGAGCAATTTACAGCAGTAAATCTGATACTGAAATCATACTTCTTGTTAAGGTCTGTTTTTCAAATTATTTCACTCAGTCTAACTAACAGTTGGCCTGTGTCAGTGTTGATCTAATTGCCACAGGTAGCGGAGACAGCCACTCATTCTTTGTGTTGTGAAGCGGAGTCATGCTGAAAATACAGGTGTTCACCTCTGAATTGTAATACTTTAGTGGATACACTTGGCTGAAATGAGGCAAAAAGAGACTGGGTTCCAACCTTGCTATCTTGCGTTTGTTTCTCAGCAATGGCATATAAAGAAAGGCTTTGCTCGCTATTACCCCAAGTGTGTAAAATGAATCAAAGTTGACACCCGTTCCGATTTCCCAGGAGTCGGGGCCATGCGCAGCTGGCTTTGTCGGAAGCCCGCGGGGCAGTGCTTGCCCCTGTGCTGACACACCCTGCTGCTGCCCTACAGGCCACAAGATGTCTGGCAACCTAGGCCAAAGATGTACGTTTTTGTGTGTGTGTGTGTGTGTGTGTGTGTGTGTGTGTGTGTGTGTGTGTGTGTGTGTGTGTGTGTGTGTGTGTGTGTGTGTGTGTGTGTGTGTGTGTGTGTGTGTGTGTGTGTGTGTGTGTGTGTGTGTGTATCATGAACACGTGGAACTTTTGTGGACTTCTGCATTTTGACACACTCAAGAATAAATGACTCCACACTGATGGAATACAATCCGTTTTTTTCATGTTAAAATCATGTCTGACATGCTCGGTGATTTGTTTTTTTAGTATACCGTATTTCACGACCATCACCATATTAAAAGGCACAGTGTCAGTTATGGGTGATTATTCTGTGTTTAACACATACACAAGACACATTTTATTATTATACGCGGACAATGGTTAAACATATGCTAACATAAAAAACAAAGGTTGCTGAAACCTTGGGCTACCTTTCAAATACTTCGAAATAGGCTTTCCGAGATGACTTGTACTGTTTATTTTTTTATCACATGCACAAAGAGAGCAGGACACTTCCAATTATATCACTTCAAGTTTCATTGTGTGGTACCGGTACTCTTCCAAATTTTTTCCCTGGTTAAAACCATCAGCACTGCCTCGAGCACAAAACTCACTTTGAAATACCGCGTCCTTTACCATCTTTCTCTGTTGCCAACTGCATGTGCAATCATTTCGAGCAGTGATTCTCAAACTTTTTGTATCAAGTACCACTTCAAAAAATACTTAGCTCTCCAAGGATCACCATAAAGGCCACAGTAATCTCATACTGAGTAGCGGTGTTTTCAGCAAAACGAAGAAAGAGGTTTTAGTCTTACAATTGTTATTATAAGCCATCGTGGTATATGTACAATTTCAATTCCAACATTGTGTTAGAGAAATGGAAATTTGATGATGGTAGTTGTGGTGTAATTTATCTTCTTGCAAAATGCTAATGAATCACATTTTTCCATTGATTAAAAAAAAACCCCAATATCTGTCCTCTTTCTTTCTCTCTTTCATTCACTTTCTGGCTGAGAAACACACATCTCTCCATCAGGATAGTAAAGGCATACGCAAAGAAGAGATAAAAAGGCTCAAGAATGAGCGAGAGAAAGAAAAAAAAGAACAGAGTGAGAGTCCTTTTGATGTTCTCGGCAGCACATCACAAAGTCAACTCAAAGGGTTTGTTAAAAATGCATGACATGAACACAAGTAGAAAATAAGCAATGAACTTTGAGAAATAAAGATCAAGTGATTTCATGCCTGCTCAGACTTCAAAGAATCACAGTGACTGGAGGAAAAGCGGACAGAGGAAGAAAAGTACATATCCTCATTCCTTCTCTCTGAAAATGCAGACTAATTATCCTTTTGCTAGCACAGAGTGAGCTGGACAGAGTTGGGATCGTACCAATGAAGACAGCAAAACAGGTGTTATGGGTTATGGAACTTTTAAAGGAAAATGTAGCCAAACACGAGCCTTGTACTCATTCAAGAGTCTGTCGGTGTTATAAATAAATCCTCCATGCCATCGGGAGTGCAACAGTGAAAAAGTCTGACTTTGCACTTCTGCAGTGCCACTTCAAAAGAAGCAGATCATTTATACGCAATATGCAACAGCAGTGATGCCAAAAACTATTCGATGTGTGTGTGTGTGTGTGTGTGTGTGTGTGTGTGTGTGTGTGTGTGTGTGTGTGTGTGTGTGTGTGTGTGTGTGTGTGTGTGGGGGGAGGGGGGTCATGCGCTGAAAGCCTGAGAGGAGGAAACAGTGGTTCACTGTCATGGTCTGGAATGTCTAAACACAAACGAACGAATTTGAGTAAACGTTCCCAAATTCCGCTGTCTTAGTGCAACACGAATGGACTGAATGCTATGAACCAAAACTAGTTAATGCGAATTTCCACACAAATGAATAAGGTGGTGAAATGAATGACTGGTTCATGGCTCTGGCGAAGGACTAATTTATTGCACACGAGGGATTTAATTTGAAGAAATGGTTAAATGATCACCAAATTAGTCATCATTGATACCTGAAGGGTGTGTATTTTATTGTTTTTAAAGATTGTCTCACTTTCTATTTTGATTTTATTTTGCTTTCCTGTTAAATTGTGTTTGTTGTTGCTTCTTTATATTAGCCATGTTGCTTTTGGCAGGGGAACAATTGAAAGTAGCCTTTTGGCTAAAATTGGGTGTATATGCATTTTACATTCGGAATTTTCATTGTCCCCCTATAACAAATAAAGGGGGAAAAAACAACACAGTGAACCGTTTCTCTCGTTCCCCGCATGATCTGCTTCTTCTTTAGACATTTGTCACGTTGTTCAATATTCCCAAATGTAATCCAGTGAATTTGAAATAATTTTCAGCTCAAGTCAAACAATGCGACCATAAGCCTGTGGTGGATAAATCTCAGGAGCACATGAATAAATCAATACAGAGTGAAAGAAAACGAGGAAACGGGAGGAGGAGTTGGAACGGCTGAAGAATGGAGTGGAACAAACTTGAGTTCTTTTCACCCCTCAGGTCTCTGTGCTCACAAAAAAAAAAAAATGTAATCGGCTTAACCAGCAGTGCTGCCGTGAATATTCTCGCATGAGTCCAACTGTGCCCATCCAGATCTTACTACCAACAGCAGACAGAAGTGAAAATCAATGCCATACAGCATCTGACTAATGAGATTTCCTCCATTGTGTTGTGTGTCAAGAGCGTCCAGACGTGTGTAATTGCGTCCTTGAGCGTGTGTCTGCATTTATACCTCTGTGCTTTGTGTGTGCGCATATTGGGAAGGAGGGGAGAGGTGGGTGGTAATCGTCTGACATTTCCTCACAGCTGGGGGCATCTTGGGTATGCTCGGGGGTGCAAAAATAACGTGTACGTGCAGAGGGGATGGGATAGGGGAGCGAGGAGGGGGTGAGTGGGGTGAGAAAAGACAAAAAAACCCCGAGGCTTGCAACCATGGTGGCAATGCAGGTGTTATTAGTAGTCCCCTCGCACCTCCATGTTCCCTTCAGCAAAATTGCGTCGGAATGATCACGTTGTACACATATACAGATATACAGTACAATGAGAGGTGACAAGTGGGATGGGGATGAAGATGATCTTCAAAAGGCCCATATAGAGCCGGTGTCCAAACTTTCGCACGTAATTTCATATATGTCAACCTCGGCTAATAGCTGCCCTTATAAATGATTATAATTCCCCTCACAAAGCAAAACAAAAACCCTTAAACGGCTTACCGCGCATGCGCACATCATGCTTTATCAATACTGCCGTACGCAGCGATGAAAAAAAAAATATACGATTGAGGTTTACTTTTGCTGGTTTGCCGTGACAATAGTAGCAATAAATGACGGCATTGTCGTTGGCTACCAGCAGGTGAGATGATCTGCATTTGAGCCAAAATGGTCTTCGTGAGATAGGTTCACACACACACACGATCAGCTTTGCTAAGTGTAATCATGATTTTGTGTTTTGTAAGTGTCTTCTGATGATATAAATATATTACCCCTGATGGGGAAGTACAGACTGTTGATGGTGAAATACGATATATGAGTGAATAGGATGCCCCAATGGGTCATGGCAAACTAAGAAAAATACGTTGGAGAAGCATTGCCATAAGCCGTTTTTTGTATGTTTGTTTGTTTGTTTGTTTTCAGAACCAATAAACGTTTCCCCTCAATGAAAGCAGGATGGTGAGCAACAAGTCATACGGAACTCTATTGAACAGCTGCGGAGCTTGCAGTGATGCTCGGGCTTTGGAAGACAGTGATCATTAATCCTGTTCAGAATGGTTAAGTAATTTCTGAGTTTTATTTTGTGGGGAATAATCTCAGAGAGGAAGTGGATGTTATCACTGTCCCCATCAGCCATGACAAGTGACCTTCTCTCCTCACGTATTTCTGCCACTCACTGCCGGGCGTGACACCGGATCTGCTGAATATGTGCATCAACTGGTTCTTGATTCTCAGACTCTTCATCTAGAATGCTGACAAATTCTTCTGCAAGCTTCCAGGTAATTGTTGCACCTTTCTGATGGGACAAGGGCTCCAAATCTGTCATTATTTTCTGATTCACTAAGTGCCACAATCGTGATGATACGTATAAGTTGTGTTGCATGTTCCACACATTGTGACTTCGGGAGCTGTGCTAATGACCTTACAATGAAATGTTACACAATGTGATTTACTTTCAGGCAGTCCTACTAGCAGATCATTTTAATGCAGTAGGCAGCATCTACACTGGAAAAACATCGTGGCAGGTTTGCATGTTGATTCCCAAGCACAACTTGAAAATTTATTGATTTAGGTCTTGGAACCGGTGCACCTGCATGAATCCATTCCGTCAGCAAACGTGTGATAGCACACACATCACGCTTCTTTGACAACGTCTGCACCACTGGGACACTAGAACTGTTATTCCCTGTCATAACACCCCGATCAGGCAAGATATGGCCAGAGGAGTCACCCGGCCTCTCCATGCTGTGCTGTCTTTTCCTATCTGCATCACAATGAAATCAACAAATTACAGTGCAGAGTAAAATTCAAATTTGAATTGTTCCCAGTCTCTTGCATTCAATCTTCTGCATCAACAAAGGTGTAACTTTCAATTTAGAATAGTAACATCAACAAAATGTTATTAGTTTTTTTCAGAGTAAAGAGTACACTATTAAAAACTGGTGTTTTATCGTGCATTTTTCTCAATTTCTGCACAAATCACATCACCGGCGGCTCACCAATATTATCAAAGCTTGAGAATTGTGGTAGTGAGTTTTTACCTCACTCTCCACGAGATGGCGCTTTAGCCTAAGATATCATTTTCGTGCCGACTCTTTACGTCATTGAGAGTACTTCCAGTTCGTCATTTTCATTCGAATAAACGGTGTAGTTTGTTGCGAGAGGTCTATTTGCATCTATGTGTGTGGATATGATCGTTTGTGCACGTCACATAGAACAGTACTGAGCAAAGACATCGAAGCAGTATTTTTCCGCCATTTTGTGCACATTTGAATGTGAGGTCGACGCGCCTCTTGCAGAGACGTCACCCAGACAGACTCAACTTCCTGGTGTCACCTCTTAAGATGTCCCACCCGCGTATGTTGCCCATAAATTACATTGGTTTGCACGCACGCCACGCGCACGCCGCAAAACAATGTAATGCAGTTTGTAGAGCATTGCTAGCTGGGTGTTTTTGGAAAATCAGGTGTTATTTTTGAAAATCGACTTTTGAATTGGTCAAACTGTTATGCAATGCACGTCCCGGCCGTAGGCTCGTAATGAACGTGACGCTGCTACGCGCGCTCACGTGAACGCGCTCAGCACAGGCGAAACAGCCACGCTTAGGAGTGTACTTACGGCCATTTGAAATGATGGGCTCATCAGTCTTTTTCTCGTCTTCACGCCAGTAGATCGCGCACTCACAATGTGCATTTGTGCACGGGCATGCCCAGTGCCCTGATTGATTGGCATGATTGGCTTGTTTGAGGGTGCAGCACGCCAAGAAACTCAACGCGTAACGATAGTTACTGGCTGGACGTTGTTTTGAAAATCAAGTGTTATTTTTGAGAATCGAGTTTTACATTTATCGAGCAGTTCGGAAGATGAATGAATGAATGAGTTTTACATTTGTTTATGCACGTAAACACACCAACACTGCAACTGCAGCTGCACAGCAATTGACAACATGACTAATTTGACCGTGTTACACACCGACACTTGTCGTTCTAATGGCACACACATGTTCTGAGGCGCAAATACGTACTTTTGAGAGAGAAAATGAACGTATGCATGGAAATCGTACAGTATCTCTATAAAGTGTCACTTCTGGTAACCCTAGAGTAACTACATCCACAATACCTCGACCTTCCAGTAGGTTCGGAAACACTCATAATGAGTAATTAAAACTTTGATTTTAAGCGAACTTCCAGGAAACGACATGAATCTGTAAAGAAAACATCTTACCAATGAAGATATGAATTTTAACAGACTCCTTTGGAATCTGAACTTTGAGCATTTTAATTACCGTATTTTCTGCACGATAAGGTGCACATAAAAGCATTCAATTTTCTCAAAATCTGACAATGAGCCTTATAATCCGATGTGCTTTATATAGGGGTCAATATTCTGATTTCTTGGACGTATTATTTTAAATGTTCTGGTTTACACTTTGTTACAGCTGCGGCGGTTGTGAAGGCTCTCTCTATATAAAACATTGTATTTTATTGTATTCCCTTCATCATACCTCCATCGAGTGGATGCATAAAGCAACCTCAGCCACAACTCTATATAAATATAGCTGTATTGTATTGTATTGTATTGTATTCCTTTAGCATAGCTCTATCTAGTGGATGCATAACGCAACCGCAGCCATTATTATAGCTTCTAGTCTATGCGCCTTATAATGTTGTATGCCTGATATCTGAAAACAGTTTTAAAATCGGCCATTGATTGACGGTGCGCCTTATACTCCGAAGCGATTTATAGTGCGGAAAATATGGTGGTTTATCTAATCCAAGATAGCATTTTTGCACCAACACAAATATTTTTTACTCAGATTCTGAATCTCTTCTGCAGACGAGCCTGTTACTATTCCTGGGCAATACTGACTAAATACAGAAGTTTCTTTCAACCAACAACCAATGGAACGTTGTCTTGAATATAGATATGTCACTACTTGTTTCTAACAGAATAACCAAGCCAGTGGTAGTACATAAAGTATGTTGAGTACAGTGTGGTGAGGAATATATAAAACAAGCTTTCACTACCGGTGTAATTCAACATATCATGAATACCTAAAGACTATTTGCCGTTTCCAACAAGGGCACGCTTGCTTTACTGTTGTTATGCTCAATGGTGAAGTGCCCCACTGAGAGATCCAACAAACATTCTTCCACCCAAGAGATCCGGCAACTGATAACATGTCCACAACTGCAAATAACTTTCAAATATTTCGAGAATGCTTTGAGCATGATTCACTATCTGTGATAGTGTTCCTTGTTCTGCGTCAATAATATTCTGTACTATTCCCTTGTGTGCCACTGTGAGCAAGAATTTGTGTATATGTGTTAGTCTTTATGCGATGTGAACATGCATTTATGCACACTTTCACGCATCTCTGTTTACCTACCTTATAAATTGACAGCTTTTAAGGGCAATTGGGGGACATTGGAAAACATTTCCGTCCAAACGAACACAAGAATAACGATGATACTAAAAGGTGGTAGTTGTGTTGTGTCTCCGTGTATGTGTTTCAGTGCAGGGGTGCCTTGCACATTCTTCACTCCCCCACTGGGCAGACTGCAGCTTTCAAAGTAACATTGTGGATGACAGGAGGAAAAGTGTCATGCCAATTAGGTTGCAGAGAGTGAAAGAGGTAGCTGCGATAGAGAGCGAAATTGAAAGGAAAGGGTTGTGAAGGAAGGTACAAGTGAGAAAGGGGGGAAAAAATAATAATGACCTTACACTGTCAAGGTGGAAATGCTGGGCCAAACAGAAGGAAAGAAAGAGGCAAATGCTATTGGAACAAACAAGTCAGCGAGGACGAGAGAAAGAATTCAAATTGGTCTCTCTCCCCTGGGGTGCACTGGCACCTTACTGTGAAAAAAAGTAACGCCGCAAAGACGCCCCACATGGGGCAAAAAGAGCTTGTCTGCTCGCGCGAGTGCGAGTGTGTGTGTGTGTGTGTGTGTGTGTGTGTGTGTGTGTGTGTGTGTGTGTGTGTGTGTGCGCACACATGCTTGGAGTGTGTTGTGCATGAATATTGAAGTAGTGATTTGAGACATTCAGGACCACAATTCAAATAAAGTGATAATTACACCTACTACTTCTATTTACATAGCCCCAAAGGGGGTAAAAGTAAAATCAAGTATGGGAAAATACTTTTTTACAGATTTTTGTGCGATAGCGTAAAATTTATGTGCCTCCGGGCCAGCTTGATCCAATGAGTTGGTGCATACAAGACATTCATTGTAGAGTTCATGTGCACCAAACACAGGTCACAGAGTGACAGAGGTCCCTCAAATGGGCATCGTACGAAAAGAGACTTGGTCAGTAAACTAACAAGTCAGCACTGCATGAACTAGCATTTCCAAATGGACCCAGAAATACCGTACATTAAAACGCAAGAAGCGGTTTCTTATTTCCCTTAATGGTATTTTTTCAACCTTTTTTTTTGTTCTCCCATGTCTCCTCAGGGACTCTGTAATAATAAATATTTGCACCTGATTAACCACTCTATAAAGACCAATCTCTAGCCCCATACCAGATCTTGTATAATTTGGTAACCATGAAGCTTTTGGTGTGGGCTAGAGAAGCCAGCGATGGGGATTGTTAAAATGTTAACAGTACTTCCACTACTCTTAACGATACTGCTTATTGATCTGGTACTTTAACGCAGTGGTCTCAAACAACTGGTCCACACCATGTGCAGGCCTTACAGACAATAAGACAAACAGATAAAACAAAACAAAACAACAAACCAAAAAAAGTCTTTGATTACTTGCTGTGACCATAGATACTCAAACAGAATGCTTTGTTTATCTGTCAAAACCATGTCAATCACTGGCGACCCTCCACTTTTCCGACTTCAACTGGGATTGGCCATATGAGGACAAGTGCTGTTGAAAATGGATGGCTGGAACAGATGGTCACAAATGTCTCATAGTTTAATTTTTTTCCTCATTTTCCAGTTCTATGAAATGAGTTTCAAATAGGTTTCCCCTCATTAAAGTGGACAGTTATCCATCCATTCATTCTCTACTGCTTATCCAGGGTCAGGTCAGGGGGGGCAGCAGCTTTAGCAGGGAAGCTGAGAGTTCCCTCTCCCCAGCCACTTCTTCCAGCACTTCCCAGGGGATCCCAAGGTGTTCCCAGGCCAACTGGGAGACATAGTCTCTTCTGCGTGCCGTGGCTTGTCCCTAGGGCCTCCTACTAATCGGATATGCTCGGACCACCTCACCAGAGAGGTGTCCAGGAGGCATCCTAATCAGATGCCTGAGCCACCTCATCTGGCTCCTTTCGGCTTGCAAGAGAAGCGGCTTGACTCTGAGCCTGAGGGGCTCAGCTCCTTCTTCACCACGACAGACCGATACAAAGTCCGCATCACAGCAGAGGCTGCACCGATTGCCCTGTTGATATCCCTTTTGCCCTCACACGTGAACAAGACCCCAAGATACTTAAACTCCTCCAGTTGGGGCAAGATCTCACTCCTGACGCAGAGAGTGCACTCTACCCTTTTACAACTGAGGACATTGTTTCAGATTTGGAGGTGCTGATTTTCATCCCAACCTCTTATCACTCGGCTGCGAAACGCTCCAGTGAGAGTTGGAGATCACGGCTTGAAGAAGCCAACAGCACCACATCATCTGCAAAAAGCAGAGATGCAATATTGAGGCCAACAAACCGGACAACCCTCAATGCCTCGCCTGTGCCTAGAAATTCTGTCCATAAAGTGGACAGTTAGTATTCATTTATTTTTTGTCAGACATACATAAAAATAAAAGCACGGTAATGTGTGTACAGAAATTAAGGCCGTTTGCATAGCTGTCATTGTTCCATACCACTGCACTCACTCCTTACATTGCTTAGCGACTTTCTGTACCTGAATTATGTGTTACATCCGCAATGTTATTTTTGCTACAATGGCTTGTCGCTGTAAAATCGAGTGGCACAAACAGCCCGAGACAAATTCTTTGGATGTTGTACAAATACTTGGATAGTAAAGCTCGATTCTGATTTTTTTGTTGTATTTCGTGCCATGCCAGCTCTTTTTCTTTGCCTGTTGTGTTACCCTGTCCTTCTGTGCCTGCCGGGGAGAACAAAGTAGAGGACTGAATTAAAGGAGTCACTGAGGCTCAAATGGCAGGAGGTGAAAGGGGAGCGAACAGAGAGCAGCACAAAGCTATACACCACTTTTTGTTGTTCTTTCCATTTTTTTTTATTAGTTCTGTCATTGCTTTTAAAATATTTCAAAGGAATTTTGCAGTTCAAGCTATTCAATTGCGTTTGATAGATTGTTCTCGTGAGGTCCAGTTTAGAAAAAAGAAAAAAAAATTAGAAAAACCCCATACATTACAAAAAAACAAACTGCTGTTTTGTGATTGTCATCACAGAAGATCTACAATCAAAACATCAATGATACCAAAAGTCAAGAGCATCCTTCCACAAGCTAGAAATGTTGTGTTTTGGAGGGTGGAAGTGAGTCATCATGACTTCATCTTCTTTATTTTGACTTCAAGCATGACTGTATTGGTTATGACTGGTTACTTTGGTTACAGTGATCTGTTGTGAATTTAAATGATAAATGACAATCTGTATGTGTGTATTTGTATAGAAATCCACAATACAGAAATAACCTACTGAAATACTCGCTTGTGATGTATTTATAACATTTACAGGATGGCACTCGATTTTAAAAGGTACCATTGATTGAACACTGAACACTGGCACTTATGTAACAGGTCTTGATGCAAAGACTTATTGTCTGGAAAAAAAGAAACTTTCAACCTATTTTCACTATTCTGAGGTGAATCAGACAACAAGTGAGCAAACACTTTTGTAATCACATCACAAAGAATTTTGAAAACTTTGTAAACGTTATATAACCTTGTTCAAAAGCTTACCGTCTGCCACTCTATAATTTCCGCTGTATATCTTGTCAACATTCTTCGGAAAAAAAAAAACAGATTAGTATTCAATTTCTTTCTCAGCAACAGCTTACACGGTTCTCATCTGAGATCTTTGATCGTGTCTTCAAAGGAACGTGTCATCAAAGTCGATCAAGTCAGAGATGAATTGGAAAAGGAGAGCGAGTGGGAGAGAGATTGCAAATGCCTCTGGGATACAGCGCAACAGCAAGCAGTAATGGGTCACTAATTACTAATTAGAACCATGGTCAACACCAATGCAGAAGCAGAAGTTGTTTTTTTTTACAGATTGCCTGGAAAGCAGAGGTGGGGTACTTGATTCGGATGACACGTATTACCAAATTTAGCACTTCAGACTTGCTTGGCTAAAACTTGCTTGTCATTTTTTTGGGAAAGATGTTTTTTGTGTTATCACCGCCTCTGCTGGGTTTATATTCCCCCCCACCCCTCCCGCGATGAAACCTGAGCTGCAGAGCGCTGAAATGGACTGAGCTGTTCATCAGACTGCTTGCAGCGTCACCCCCTCTCTCCATTTCTTTTCTCAGGCTCAAGGCCATGACTCCTGTGTGCAGTCGGGGTCAGCTGTTAACGCTTCTCGCTAATACTACGACAGCTCCTGGACAGTGGCCCGACATTGCTTCGTGGGGTGTAGAGGAAGAGACAGGGATGACGTGCCGATGATGCTGGGGAGGAGACGTCCTTGTGTTTGTTGTCAGAGGGAATGTTGGATCTATCCCGAGTAGTAGACTGGATGGGCTGGCAGCATTGACACCAAAATTGGTCGCGTGTGGGGCACTTTGTGAACCTGTCTATCTGCCTCTACACACGATGCAGGTTCAGCAATCATGCATGTTTTGTTGATGTTCTTGTAACCACTATTCCTGTAACTTGCTGCTGAAATTAATTCCATGTCATGGGACTAATTAACCATTTCATGCACTCTGTAACCTAGTAACATGATGAGCTGTCCACTGTAGTGAGCGCTGTCCTTGAGAGGGTTAAGGTTATTTTATCTAATATCATACTGTAATTCAGGAGAGTGCCTTGGATTAAATTATTTATAAAAATGCTTGGACTGCGATTGGTAAAACAGAGAGGGCAACACATGTCTAAAAACAGGCATGCACAACACTTCACAGTTTAAACTGGGTTGTATTGTTACGATGCAAAGTATTGATACTGCAGATTAAAATTTGTTTATTTTCTTAACTCACATTTTGGAAAAAAAACTCTTCAATTATGGTTTTAAATAACATTCAAATTAATGGTAATAGTCTTTGAACACAGATGGGTTCATGTCTCTTGCATAAAATTATACGTTAATTAGCTTGATCTTGTCTTTATTTGGATGTGAGTTAAACGTAGTTGCCAATAGATACATGTATTTTCTTTGTCTGTTGTTTTGATTAAATTACAGATGATACAGATGATTCCAATAATTGTTAGCACATGCAGGCTTCTGTTTGTGACAGTTTTAGACAACTCTTTATTATGATCTTGGTTGCTCTTTTGCAAATAAGTCAATACTAATATTGGGGTGCCAGCATATTTAAAGTCTGTGTAACCAAACAGGTTCACTGTTCACATCCCACTTCGAACAAGGAATCAAAACGCACCCCTTTGCTCAAGAGGAGCAGCATTGTTTGTGCGCCCCCTTAAGATGACATGTTCCTCTTGGATGCCTGTGTGATCTACCTGCAGTCCTGTATCATGTGCAACACAAAATATAAACTATACAACAATGTTTGTTGAATTTCCCATGAGAGGGATAAGTAGCGTAATGTACCACATTAAAATTAGATTTTTGCATCCATACACATTCACTTTTGCTTACTATGTTGTGATCAAAGACACGTCACTCAGAAAATAACAATAATCTGTGTGTAACTAGATTGTATAATGTATGTTGAATGCACAAGCTAGTGAAGCGATGAATCCTGGGACAAAGGTAAAACTATCATTCACCTATTACATTTCCAAGCTTGGGGAGGTAGCATAGCCAGAGGGGTGGAACTCTGACTTACACACCTTCACTTAGCGCCAGCTGCGGGCCCCCCACCAACCCTGAGATAGAGTTACCACAGGGGGGCGACTTGAAGGCTAAATGTCCTTTACGCCGAGTCTCCTTCCGGCTCTATTGTACATTCGTTCCTCGGTGGGAAGCCTTGCCATAGCAATCCCCCAACCACTTACCTTCCAAGAAGACCGATTTGTGTACATCCCAAGTGAACATTGTATGAATGCATATCAAAATTCACAAACTAAGGATCAGCTCCGTCATAATTTTGTCAGCATAGAAGTTTTGTCATCACGTTGAGCGATTTTCCTGTGTCGCATTTTTATGATTATTTTTTAACCTTCATATTTTTTGTTTGAAATTAGATATGAAGTTTGTATGTCACGATTTGGAAAACATCTGCAAAGTATTAGCGTCTTCAAAGAACAGCAGCTTTGTAAAGGAATTCATCATCAAATAAGAGCTTTTCCATTCAAGATCTATCCCGCCCTGCAGGTTCTGTCCCCCACAGAGATCCTTAAAAAGACAAACCTTGATGACTTTGCCAGAGATAGGGTTTGGAAGCAGGAGTCCATCAGTTCTATTCCCTATCCCCACTGAGATGGCCTTCACCAGTGATGTGTCCTAAACATCCAGAACAGTGGATCTAGTCAAGTATGATCATTCTACATATAATGTACCCATCAAGCTATTATACAATCAGGTTGTTTTTGTACCTGTACAAAATCAATATCTGTGCTCTGAGAAATATATAGTCATTCCTTGTAATTTAAATTTGTTTTCCCAACATCATTTGCCACTGTGTTTTTGCATGGGCAATGCATTCTGGGATGATGGCATGCTGTGGTCGCAACCCTTTGACAGGGAAAGCAAACCAATTGGGAACTACTACTAGCATCAGGCACCACGGTGGATTAGGTCGCTAATTTACCACTGAAGGCCCAGGTCTGAAACTCATTAGCCGCCACTGATATATAGGTGGTGCTATGCACATAATGTACACTGTTCACGTCATTGTTATTGCTTCATGCGGATGATGTGGTTCAGCTCGCTTCTTCAAGACACCCTCTTCAACTACCACTAAAGCGTTTTTCAGCCAAGTGTGAAGTGAGAATCAGCACCTTAAAAATCTGAGACCATGTTACTCATTCAGAAAAGGGTGTAGTGCCCTCTCGGGGATGAGATTTTGTCCCAAGTGGAGAAGTTAAAATATTCACGAGTGAGAGAAGAGTGGAGCATGAGATCAACAGTCAGATCAGCACCACAAGTGCACTGAGCCAAACCTTATATCGGTTTGCTATAGTGGAGATTTACTGGTTGAACAATGTTCCCACAGTCACCTATAGTCACAGGCAATGGGGTTGTGGCCAACATTATCCAAGATACAAGTGGCGGAAATGAGTGTCTGGGTTGTCCCTTATCGATAGGGTGAGAAGTGGGAGGGCCTTAGAGTAGAGCCACTGCTCCTGTGCTTTGAGAGAAACCAGATGAGGTGGCTCAGGCATCTGATCAGGATGCCTCTCGGTCACCTCCCTGATATTGTATTCTGGGCACCTCCCACTTGCAGGATACCCCAGGCAGGACACATTGGAGAGGCTATGGCTCCCAGGTGGTTTGGGATCCCCTCGAAAGAGCTGGACAAAGTGGCTGAGGAGAGCGATGTCCGTGCTTCCCTGCTTGAGCTGGTGTCCTTGTGACCCAATGGAAGGATTACGCGAAGCTGTTGTCATTATTCCCACTGTTGTTTTTTCGAATGTAAGCATGTCAGCTCCACTCACAAACACCCACTAGTGCTGTAATATTCGCAAATTGTGTTCGTTTATCCGAACGTCTCGCTGTAATACTGTAGTAACTGCTTACTTAACAGAGGGAATATTATGTGTGTTTGGGTGGTGCACGAAATACACAAATTAAACTCCAAGTAATAATTAACTGAAGGGAATTTCTATGATTGCAGTCTTACTCAGTTATTCTACTGGCGATTTCTCGAATGTTTTCAGTGATTTCCCTGTGGAGTAACCCACCCATGCTTATTCATATTTTTCAGGCTACAAATTATTGAAAAGTTGCTGTATTAATCCTGCTTCTGCTACCACTATTTATGATCATCATCACGTCATATAGAATGTGAAATAAAATTACATGCATGTTTGTCCTCCAAATATATAGACTAGCTTGGACAGACTGAGAGTACCCTGGGGCATACAAATAAATTATGTGGGTCCTTGCGATCAGCTCTTCAACATTTGCTAAGATAAGCACTGTGTCAACAAGATGCAGGCCTGGTTTGGTGTAAAAGGTTAGAGGTATCATTGAGCCGCATCTCGCACATTCTTGCTGCAGCATCTATCTTTGTGAGAGTAATAGAAAAACTGTGACATTCCCCTAGTTCCAGGTCTGGCTCCAAAATGTGAAAATGGTTGTCACTATCATGAGATGTAAGTACCTGCAAGACCATAAATAAATGGAAGTGGCTGCAAAGCTCCTTTATTAGATGTGTTACCACAAACGGTGGCACTCATATGCATGATCCCATCAGCATAAAATACAATATTTGACAGCTGTTATTGAAAAGATGAGATAACATGTTCATGAATGAAAGCTACATATATAATGTCATGTAACCAGGAATGTAACCAAGGGGGAAAACATACCAACCGGTATCGACAAGCATTTTTTGTTAGTCATTAATTTATTGTGTGTGTGTGTGTGTGTGTGTGTGTGGATATACTGTATATAGGTAGATATAGATAGATAGATATAGATATAATATATATGGTTAGTAATGATCCATCTGTTACAATGCCACGTGTTCGCTATCATTCACTATTCTCTATTCCAAAGGATAGCAAATTTGTTTGTTTGTTTTTCTATGCATTCTTGGTCAAAGCAATAAAACAGAGTTTCTACAATTCATTTGTTTTCTAATAAGTATGTCTTTTTGAGAAAAAGGAGCAATTATAAGAAATCACTAAAAACAGCATAACCGGCCAGAAATGTTCACTGTGAGAGCATGTAAACTGCTTATAACTGTAAGAACTCTGATAAATGATTGACCTTTTATAGCTTGCTTTGAATTTGACTGATCTCATGACCTGATTATCCAAAATAAGAGGTGAAAAAAAACACACAAAAGAGTTACGTGACATGTTGATCCTCAAATAATCTCAATTAGCACCCATCTAGCAGGCTTTTGAACCCTTGAATGTCAGTAATTACATTGGACACAATGGAGGCATGTGTGGCCGTTTTTTCCTTATGTACAGTTAGACTTAGTTTGTATCTTCCAGTGGCTGAGAAGTTGAAATCAAGCAGGCAAAATTTACTGACAGGTTCCTCTGTGTTGTGTTTTGATATTAATCAACACGAGTCCGTTTGGGTCTCAGAGCGATTTTATTTGCTTGTGATCGAGGTGTTAGCACGCCCACCTCACAGTGCACAGGTGCAGGGTTCGATTCTGGCTGCAGCCTTCCTGTGTGTGGTTTGCATGTCCTTCTGAGAATAAGCGAATTAGGAAATGGATGGATGGAACTAAGGAACTTCATCTATTTTCAGTTTTTATCAGTGAACTTGCTGAGGAGAAAATACAAGTAATGCAATGCAGGCCATGCTGTGCCTGGCATCTTTTATCCTGAGACTTGTTTCATTGTAGCGTGAACACATTTCTAACTAACAGGCTCTTTTCTGGTTATCATTCCCATCAGTGATTTGTTCCAAAAAAAGTAAAACTAAGGATTAATCTAGTTTGCTTATTTTTGTACAATATGACCTGTGATTTAGATCTCTTGATAGCATTGTCTTACGACTGACTTTATGATCCAGCCAAAAACAAGTAAACTCTCTATTTTTAGACATTTAGCCTGATGAGGGTCAAAGAAAAGTTGTCAAAAATGACATACTAGGGAGAAGACAGACAGTTGGCTGATCACTAGTTAATACACAGTAATACCCCCCAAAAATAGGTTTTGTTCAAATATTTCACACCGATTGAGTAAATGTTTCCATTTATGCCTTAAAAAGATGCAGGTGCACGCCTGTGGAGTGCTACGGTATCACTGGTAGAGAACTTCTGAATATGCACATGTACAGTATTTGAGCTGACATTTTTCTTATTGATTTTCAGTTGATGTCTAAACTTTATATTGAAGTTCCTGTCAGCCCTCATTGTGCACCGAGAATGCATTGCCTTTTGTCTTCTTATTAAACACTTTATCTAACTTCCTTTTTTTTAAAATCTATTTCGGAGAGCGTTCATGTGTCACTTTCTTTTATCCTCAGAGATGGGCGTGAAGACAATGGGTCCACTGCAGCATATCCCCTCATTCTGTCTCTGCTCAGCAAAACATGACTGAACAAATGAACCAATTAAGTGTGTTCGTAGCTGGGCTGTCCCGGGGGATGGTGGGGAGAGACAGCCTGATTAGCTCAACGGTAGGCCTGACTGAAGACAGCCAGCTAAGAAGACTCCAGTCAGTCACACTCCCAAAAAACTCAACAATTGACCACTTTGATTGGGGTTAATTGGTGTCACAGTGGTTTATATGATGCCGTTTATTTTTTTCAAAAAGCACACATGCTCAATATATATATTTTTTTACAATAAAGTTGTACTTGACTTGTGCGAGTCATATTGGAAGAAGGAAAATAAAGAATACAAAAGTTTTTTTAATTACACCGGCGGCATTTCTGTGTGGAATTTGCATGTTCCACCGATGCTTTAATGTTTGTTCTCTGGGCAGATGTGGAGCTCTATAGTGGCCATGGCCACCCCATCACAAGTCACAATTTTTACATCTGTGATTTTTTCGCCATTACACCCCCGCCCCTCCCAAAAAAAAAGGGGGACAACACAAGAGGGACAGCAGCTCCACACATTCACAAAGCACAATTTAGAGCCCGGGCCAGAAGTTATTTTAACAAATACTGTAAATATACAATTGATCTGAATGCAAACTCTAAATGGATTAAATAAGGAACAGTAATAAATACGAACGTCAATCAAAAACATTTCTTTTGCACAGCAAACAAACAACATGGCCGATGTAATGGAAAATAATTATTTATTAAGCATCAGCACAACATTTTTATTAATGATTGTGGCCTCCTGCTTGTGAACAGAGAACCTTGTACGGGAATATTTTCTGTGAAGCCAGAACAAGACAACCTTGACTGATAAGTTTGTTCAACACAGAAGTCCCTCTATGTTTTTCATTTCAAGAATCTTTCAACTTCAGTTTTTTGTTCGCACACACTCACAGACCACAAGAATGGTCTGAGACTTGTGTCTATTTAAAGGTTCAAATATAAAGAAACCCAAAAGACAATTTGTGTTCCAGACGGTTTTAGTGCCTCGCCTAAAAGTGCAAAAAAAAAAATTCCATAACAATTTAGTGTCAGAAATGGGATAGCTGAAGATCCGTCTGTGAACCTCATGGCTGTCGGTGGGTGGCCCCCGGGGTCTAATTAGGACTCCCCTCTACCTCAATAAAAAGTTATAGAGACGAGAGGACCGACTCCTTGAGTGTACACAGTCGACTTCACGTCTAGCCAACAAACTCAAAAAGTCACAAGGATTTGGTGGAATGTACACATTCTTAACTTTATTTGAGGAAGGTTTTTACATAAAACATATACCGGTACACTGGGTTTTCCTGGGAAATCCCAGGATAGGATTAGTTTTAGGATCCAAAACGTGAGAGTGGTCTTGCTGTTTTGCAACTTGAGATTCACATATTGTAAAGTGGAAATAAGCTCAAAATTTCAAGGCATCAAACTTGGATAACATTTTTAGATGGGCAATTCAACAAAGTATTTTGTAAAACGTTTTGCTGTTGTGAAAATTGGCTTGCACATATTTCTTCACAAAGATATGAGTTTACAACAAACAACTTCCAGCAAATTTGACTATTTAGTGTTGCTTCAACTTAAATTACTGTTTTAGCAAACAAATTAAATAAAGGGCAAACAAAAAAAAAGTATTTTTATTCTCCAACTGAGCCGTGCCATATAGAATCAAACGATAATCCCACTGAGTCTAACCAAATCACTTTCATATCGAACCATCCTTCCACACAATCAATGCCCACTCCATGTATCGAAAACCTTATCACAGCACCTTTTGTGGAAAGATGCACACCACTCGTTTACAATTTCAGAGTGTTATTGATTTGTCTCGTATCCAGCACATGCTCCAAAACATGCCCAACTTTGCCACCTGGGTTGATCAGTATCACATCTGTCATCAATTAATCCTTGTCTCATTTCACCTACTGACCTTCCATTTCTACTCATGCCTATTATTTGCAACAAGCTCCGCAATTTACATCCCACTGAGGCAAGTTAAACATTATCATCTCTGAGGCAATTTAATACACATTGTCCCCATCTTCAATTTGACAATGTAGAATGCCAGGAGATGTCCTTGGGGTTGACTCCTGGTCATTGCTCTCTCTGACACACAGAAAGCAAAAACGAAGGAAACAGTCTCAGGCGGAGGGAGTCGGAGCGCAGAGTGGAGAGAAAATGAACCTGACAAAGGCCCTAAAACGGATCTCTCTCACTCAGCAGAGCCAAGGGAGTGTGTTGCCTGGCTGTCAGCACCTCTCATTAGTCAAAGGCAGCCTTCGTGACAATGTGACACTGATTATTGAAATCCCTGATTCAGACTTTCTCTGCATCCCTGTGCCACTTGCAGTAGTGTCATTTAACCCACATACAGGTTACACCACTATATCTGGCCTCTCGCCCCCCCCAACTCATATTATTTCAAATCAAACTTTATTTATGAAGCACTTTTCATCCAAAAGAAAAATCCCTACAGTGCTTTACATGGTTAAAATCAACCCCCTCCCGACACTCATTCCCTCACACACATTCATTCATGCACTCACACACACATACAATCGCACACGCTCATAGACACAGGTTCAAATAATGACACCCAGCGTTCGACAGCACAAAAGTGGTCTGCAGGTGCACATACATACTGAAAATATGGACCGTGACAAGAGTCAATCACGGTTCCCAGTGTGGGGGGCTCCCTGAGGAAACACAGAATGATAGCAAAATAATTATACTGTATACTGCTGTACATTTTCTGAAAAAAAAAATAGAAGTTCAGTAATCAGGGAGGGCCTTGAGAGTAGAGCCACTGTCCTCTGCAGCGAGAGGAGCCAAATGAGGTGTTTTCTAATTAGTGCGCTGGCTCCATAACATGACCCCAGATCTGCGGAAGAAAATGGAATACAGTAATGGCATTTTATATCACATGGACTGCTCTTTATGGGGTTCTTTACATTGGGTGTTAAAATGCGAAAATGTGCTCCACTCTGTCCAAAAG
The DNA here is from genome assembly GCA_026261675.1 of Hippocampus mohnikei. Lineage (NCBI taxonomy): Eukaryota > Metazoa > Chordata > Actinopteri > Syngnathiformes > Syngnathidae > Hippocampus > Hippocampus mohnikei. The sequence continues at coordinate 17,852,899 of JAKGUB010000557.1, read as the reverse complement.
TGATGTTGCAGTGGCCAAAGGAGAGAATACCTCTTTGATGTAATCAAAACATTTTTCACCTGGGCATTCTAGATAAATGTCTATCCTGCCCTTCAGGCATAGATCTTAATGTTCATGCAACTGTTCTAGGGTCTAAAGGGGAAGGAGCCTTCATCGCTGCAAAGTTGACTTTTTGTGTTCCCCTATTTGTAGCACCTCAGAACTTGCCAGAGGGAACATATGGTAAGTCTGCCTTTTATTGATCAAAATGGCAGTTGAACCTCAGAGAGCACCGCAGGCCCTCATCTTTACTCGTGAGTCTCTCTTTACCTCACACCAAATGGCTAGTATTTTGCCCCAAGTTTCATGTCTTTTTGTTTCCCTCACACGCCAGGGAAACAAAAAGTTTCGTACAGCTATCTGATTTATTTCTCCAATGTTAACCCTTTGACCAGTAGACTCCTGTTCTTATTTGGCTTCAATGTTAGTCTTGCTGCAACGCGCGTCACACAATCCGCTAGTCTAAAGCATGTGATGTGTCATCGGAAGCTGCGACCCTCTCCTGAAACTGTCTGCCTTCTAACAAGGCAACAATGTAGCCTGTTGGACAGCTGCTGGGGGCATTTTTATAGCCCTGGAGTAATACTGCTGAACGCTGAGGAGGCATGTGAATAAATGGCTGCCAAAATAGAGAACGAAAATACACCTCTCATCCATTCAACTAAAAATGGGACAACATAAAAGGAAGAGAAACAATTGACCTAACACCATTGCACAGATTATTTTCAACACTGTTGGTTAGCAAAATTATTCAAAAACAAAAGAAAGAACTGACTGGTAACCAGTTCATAATAAACCTGGTTCTGGCCATACCTGCCTCTTGCCCAAAGTCAGCTGAGACCACAATGTAAATTTCCTTTTCCTTGCTGCAAAGGTGGATAGAAGAGTATGTAAGCTGCACACATATACGATCTAGAACTGCTTCAAACAACAAAGCCTATGTGGGAAAAGTGGTTACGATTGCACGACCGTCCGTGTTTTTATGTTATGTGTTGTGTTTATTATTTTACTTTATGTTAACTGTTTTGTTAAGTGATTTGTTACAGCTGCAGCTGTTGTGAAAATGCTATATGAATCAGGATGCATTGTATTGTATTGTAAAATATCCCCAAATGCACAGTGCATGTACTGTATAAGGTACTCACCAGGCAGACATATCTACCTCTTTGATAAGGTTACATCATCTAACTTATTTCCTGAAAATCTAGCCTTGTAGTGAGTGCAGGAGATGAATTTTAAAAAGTAAAGAAATTGTGGATTTGATGATGATTGCGGCGGCTCGGTGGGCCAGTGGTTAGCGGGTCGACGTCATAGTGCAGAGGTCGTGTGTTCGATCTGCCCTTCCTGTGTGGAGTTTGCATGTTCTCGCCGTGCCTGCGTGGGTTTTCTCCGGTTACTCCGGTTTCCTCCCACATTCCAAAAACATGCATGGCAGACCGACTCTAAATTGTCCCTATGTGGGAGTGTGAGTGTGGATGGTTGTTCGCCTAAGTGTGGCCTGTGATTGGCTGACAACTGGTTCAGGGTGTCCCCCGCCTACTGCCCAAAGACAGCCGGGATAGGCTCCAGTACCTCCCGCGACTCTTGTGAGGATGGGACAAGAAAAAAACACAAAAACTGTTGATGAATGTCTGGCGAGCTTTTATAGTCCCCAATCAAAGCTCAGTATCTGGCTCCTTACAATAGAAGATGGTAACAGACCTTGTTAATTGGACTTGGCTTGGTTATCCATGAAGCATCATGTCATTATGGCTGCCTGAGTATTACTGTGCCAGAACTGCACAGTGCTTATTATCACAGAGCCATATCAACAGAGCACAGCATGTTCAGCAAATGTGTGTTGTTACTAAAGGTTACTCGAATGAACAAATGCCAATGTAACATAGAGTAAGTTTCTGCATATTCAGGTGACCGCAAAATATTTGCAGGTACAGTGGCACCTCAATTTAACAGATCAGGGAAAGGGGTTGTCCATTAACAGCTGATTGTCGCGGGGCGTGCTGGAGTCCATCCCAGTTGTCTTCGGGCAGTAGGCGGGAGACACCCTGAACCGGTTGCGAGGCAATTGCAGGGCACACAGAGACGAACAACCATCTGCGCTCACACCTCGGGACAATTTAGAGTGTTCCATGAACCTTGCATGCATGTTTTTGGAATGTGGGAGGAAACCGGAGTACCCGGAGAAAACCCACGCAGGCACAGGGAGAACATGCAAACTCCACACGGTGAGGCCGAAGCTGGAATCGAACTCTGTACAATATTGTAATTCACAATTGATTTTTTATCAATACGAAAAATAAATAACATCCTACTCACCAAGTCAGAAGCCCCTACCTGTCTTTATAGCCTAAGTTGTTCACTCAGACATAACTACTCTGAATACCCCTCACGCCCCAAAAAATCCGGGATAGCTTTCCAGATGTGAATCTACAAACTGATTGGCTAAAATAAGAACCAGCGATTTCAGTAGTGTGCGTGTGTGTGTCTGAAGGCGTTGGAAGAAATAAATATGTGCATGGCAACACATTGAAGCTGAAATCTGACTGCACCCACAAATAAGATAAAGTAAAATAAAACAAAATAAAATGAAAAACATGAACATACAAGGGACTGAAAGCCTCACGACAAGACAAAATAAATATAAATAGCGAAGATCTTAAAAACCCTGAGGGAACCCGACTGGAATACATACTTGTAAAACATAGATGTTCACGATACATGCAACGCATCAATCTCTATCCCAGTAATTACATTGGCATTCAACATGCATATTCACATTAATCGTTGCAGCTAACAAATCTGCTGCACTATCCATTAATTGTCCATGGTCGAGATTGGTTTGCATCCATTGCTTGGAATGTTCCAGAATCCGTTGACTGAGCCAGGATAGTCAGGATGCCACTCACTGCGTCCGCTGTCTATGATTGGATTCAGACAGACCTAGGCACAACTTGGGGTGCACTTATCAGCCAGCTGGCAGATAGGACTTGTCATAGTGCCTGTCAGATATGATGACGGGACCACAAGCCTTACAATAGAGCTAAATGCAATCTCCTCCTCTGCAGCTGCATTGCCTGCCTCGGGGACGTGCTTATTAGACTTTGTAAACAGCTAAATGTGAGAGCTAAACTGTCGGGCGGGATACCCCTTTCTGACAGAAAATCAATAATAAAAGTAAATACACCGAAAACCTTTCATGTAAGAAAGTCAGGCTGAACTTGTAATTTGAAAATGTTTTGATCCATGAAGTTCAGTTATAAACAACTATCTGGAACGTCTTGAGATGTTTAACATGCAAGGCCTTTTTGCAAAAAGACCAAATCCTGGCAATAATTTGTGCAAAGTGCTGAAAAGGAAGTTAATAGTAATAGCACCCTGCCAGAGAGAGTAAGGAATTGAGGTTCTGACAATGTAGGATTAAATGCCTTTCACCTATGAGGCCCTTGTCATTGTACATCTCAGCTGGATCCGCTATTGTCAATTGTATGAAATTCACATTGTTATTATAGTGTAAATCAAGTGGATTCTTTTCACTGAGTGCCTGGCAGACTCTGGAATAATGAAAATTAAACAAGCAGATATGTACAGTGCATGACTTCCAGTGAAAAGATAGTGACTTCACTATTTATCTGAATATGAAGGGCCAAGTAGAAAGAGATCGAGCTTATGAGAGAGTTGTTCCTTTTTTAAATGGAGCGCACACTCTCTTCTGCTTTCCCGATCATTCATTTCACCATGTAACAGATATCACCGAGGGTGATATTCATTCACATGCAGATGGACCCATTCCCATCACTCTTTCTCTCTCCCATTCCATTTTTGTTCTGTTTCTCTCTCCTATATTCAGGCTACGACTAGCTTGGAAGCCCAAGGTAATCATATTTCAGCATGGGGATCATGAAAAAAATGCAATCTGCTGCTAGGGATACACTACATGCATATTTATCTTTTCTTTTAAGTGGGCAAAGTCAGATATGGTGTCGTCGAACAATAGAGTGAACCCCTAACCCAGGGGTGGGCAAACTTTTTGGCTCGGGGGCCACATTGATTTCTAAATTTGACAGGTGGGCCGTGTCAGGACAAGATACGGTACATATAAAAAAAATTATATGTTGACAGTCCATACCAAACATCAACAGAACAAAAGCATAAAAGTATTACCATACTTTTTTTAATGTGAATGGTGAAACAACTATGGTATATGTCCTGTATGAAGGTTCAAGTATGTGAGCAACATACATGTGTGACAACACAAGCAACAAAGTGCAACAATATGTTGGCCAAAAACTGCAGCAAGCAGTACAGGTATATGACAAAATATAACAAAGTTAGGACTATTTGCTCCAAAATGAGACGTCTAAGAGACCTGGTTGCTTTTCTTTCGACTCACTCATTGTCTCTGACTTGACCTCCCCTCGATCACCACACATGACAGCGTTGCTCAGCTGATGTCGCGTAGCGAACTTTTGAGCCAGACACGGGACGCTCCGAAGTCTTCAATGCTCATAGTTAGCGTTTTTAGCACGATAGCAGTCAAACCATTCAAGGAAACGTTTATTTACTCGACTGTCCGTCGAGCCGCAAGCAATTTGTTTCTGTATGATTTGTGCATAAGAAAGACACCGGACATCAGAGTGTTGTTTATGTGCCGCTGTATTCAATACTGCCCCGTACAAACAAGCGCACGCCCTTCCCCGTGCTGCTGGGGCAAACCATTCCAAAAGAGGGTGTTCACTCCCCGTAACACAATTCACCCTGGGCATGGAAATAGCCAGAATCGGACAGAGCACAAATCACTTCCTCGTTTTTCAAAGTCTTGTAGATTTCAGTCTTTCAGACTCCAAACATCTCCTGAATGTTTCGTATTTTGTAACCCGCTTCGTTTAATCAGATACACTTCACTTTCTCTACCGTGGCCATTACTCTTCCTCTTCGTTTAGATGCCATGATCGACAGGACGTGAAAATGTTCGCAATTGCAGTAAAACTCACTGCAACAAAGAGTCACTTGCATGTCGCTGTTTTGGATCCAATGATAGAAAATAGCGGCGCGGACACACTTATTCCGTCGTATCGAGCGGGAGTTGCTTGAGTTGGCGCTACTGCTGGCTTCCGTATCGTCTCCCCCTCCCTCCTTGTGCTCTGCAACTTCAAGTAACTGCGCCATCTGGTGTTGAAATGCCTGTCATTACAAGTCCAAATGAAATGAATGCAATCATTTATATCGAACCTTAATTGTGTTGTGCACCAACCTTCGGCGGGCCGGATTAAAAAGCCCAACGGGCCGGATCCGGCCCGCGGGCCGTAGTTTGCCCATATCTGGTATATGTCCTGTATGAAGGTTCAAGTATGTGAGCAACATACAAGTGACAACACAAGCAACAAAGTGCAACAATATATTGGCCAAAAACTGCAGCAAGCAGTACAGGTATATGACAAAATATAACAAAGTTAGGACTATTTGCTACAAAATGAGACGTGTAAGAGACCTGGTGGCTTTTCTTTCGACTCACTCATTGTCTCTGACTTGAGCTCCCCTCGATCACCACACATTACAGCGTTGCTCAGCTGATGTCGCGCAGCGAACTTTTGAAGCCAGACACGGGACGCTTCAAAGTCTTCTATGCTCATAGTTAGCGCTCTGGGACTCGCTTCCTCTCTTTTTAGCGGTCCAGTTTGCAGAAAGTTTTTAGCACGATAGCAGTCAAACCATTCCAGGGAACGTTTATTTACTCGACTGTCCGTCGAGCCGCAAGCAATTCACTCTGGGCATGGAAATAGCCAGAATCGGACTGAGCACAAATCACTTTCTCGTTTTTCAAAGTCTTGTAGATTTGAGTCTTTCAGACTCCAAGCGTCTCCTGAATGTTTCGTACTTTGTAACCCGCTTCGTTTAATCAGATACACTTCACTTTCTCTTCCGTGGCCATTACTGTTCCTTTTCATTGATCATGCCATGATCGACAGGACGTGAAAATGTTCGCAATTGCAGTAAAACTCACTGCAACAAAGAGTCACTTGCATGTCGCTGTTTTGGATCCAATGATAGAAAATAGCGGCGCGGACACACTTATTCCGTCGTATCGAGCGGGAGTTGCTTGAGCTACTGCTGGCTTCCGTATCGTCTCCCCCTCCCTCCCTGTGCTTTGCAACTTCAAGTAACTGCGCCACCTGGCGTTGAAATGCCTGTCATTACAAGTCCAAATGAAATGAATGCAATCATTTATATCGAACCTTAATTGTGTTGTGTACCAACCTTCAGCGGGCCGGATTAAAAAGCCCAACGGGCCGTAGTTTGCCCAACTCTGCCCTAACCAATCAAAGTGTGCTTGTCCCAAATATTTTCGTCCTGATTAAAGGCCACAAAAGCTAAATTTAGCCATAAAAACTGTTTTAGCTAATTCGGACGAATAGCCACAGGTTTCCACATTATTAAATTGTTTTTTATCAATATTATAAACCCACTGGTACACGCTCTTCCTAAAACAATGTTACACCCCGTCCCCTAACCTTTCTCAGACTTTTGTCGTCACAAAAGGCAAATTCGCAGATGATCTTAGACCGTGGTTGCACTGCAGAGATCTGCTTATTTTGACTTTCAATACCTCCTTCACGCAACTGCTCACATTGCTAATCACACACACTACTGCGTTTCTGTCGATCTCGCTCGCTCTCTCAGCCAGCCAGCCGGCTCCTCCCACAGCTGTAAATCGTGTTCTTCCAACCGCAAATAGCGGATGAGAATTCGGTATCAGGGTGAACTAACATTGGCCCACTGTGATGTACTTGGTAATTTCCTTGGTAAGATGTATCAAGAACGGGTAAATCTATTAATGCCTCGATGCTCATCACTAAAAATACAAAAATAAACTGTGTCACATTCAAAGCTGCAGGGTTCAAAATGTTTGAAAAAATAGCAGCTTATAGTCCGGAAAATACGGTATCTCGGCTGAGTAACTAAGGTCTTTGTATGTCAAGGAGGAGCAAAATTTTGCCTGGGATGTTAGTTGACACAGAAAGTCTTTCACTCGAGATGTATCGGATGAACATCAATCCTTGACAACAATTACTACTTTCCTATTTGCCAGAGCTTTGGAATACCCTCAACAGGCAGGGCTAAGTGTACTTGTTCATCTACAAAACACAAACACAAATCCACAGGCTTCTAGTTTGCATGTAGGAAGATATAAGAGACAAATTCAGATTCCATACATTTCAAATTAGGATTCGGATGATAAATAACGGTGGCATAACCTCACAACCATCTTCACTTCATATTAAGTAGATCTCGTCAGTAACTCTTTTCAGAGGGGCTTTGCACATACTTTTGAATTCAGCTTTTTGCAACCGGCACAAGCGACCGTGGCTAATGTATAGGCCCTTTTTATAAAATGTTAAAACACGCTGGGGTCTTGATCTGTGCGTGCAGGGGTATAATGAACACGAGCCTCAAGAGATGTCACCGATGCATACAAACATCCGCGGTGATGACTTTATCGAAACATACACAAGATATTTCCCATCTTTATAGTTCTCTGTGTGCCACTCTCTTTCTCTCGCACACATACACACGCACGCGTACCCAAGGCAACCGCTCCCAACCAGAAAGGACACCAAGATTGGAAATAAAGTCCATCCTCTGTGTCTGAGAAATGTGAATGGGAGCAGTAATGTTTTCAATTTGAGCCCAGAGAGTAATAATGGGGCTCATTCTACAACACCTAGACACTGTTGCACTGTTCGCCTTAAAGCTTTAGGATTCTATCATCTTTTACCCTCTCAATTCCTTTCCCTTTTGCCCTCTGGGGGCTTTTCATGAAGAGATTAATTTGCTGGATAATACGACGAGGGTCTTGCAGAGAAATAAAAAAGATGAAATGTGGAAAGAAAGGGGCAAATGAATGAAGAGGTGAGAGGCGGATGAATAAACCTGTACTAGATTCCACGTATTATTTCAAATGCCGTTGTCTCACATGTGAGCTTGAAGCTATTTCATTTATTTACAGAGTTAAAAAAAAATAATAATAATCACCTAGAGTTGAAGGACAAAAGCACCACGGGAGATCAATGAAGTGTTTATCTAAATCAAGAGCAGTATTTATGCCGTGTTAAGAGCACGAGTGACAAACTTCGAGTTCATCACACAATTATCTACAAACTCCACTCGTCTATGTCACACTTATGTGACAAAAACAAATATAATAGCCATTTTAACAAGGGTGAAAAAAGTTTTATGTTTAAAAGTAGTGGGACTCACAACTTGCTGATTTATTATTCAGTGAAGGGCAGTACTAGACTTTACCGGAACTTATTTAGTGCCCTTATACATCTCCAGCGTGAACGTACTTGAACATAGATTAGGCCGGATCTCTCGTTTATCATCAGAGACTTCTGGCCATACGATCGTCATGACGAAATGTCCAAAGCTCCCACAGACACAATATAAAAGCTTGCAGAAGGTCTTGTTTGACGAAGGTAGTATGATGTGACAGCCAAAAAGGGGAAACCAACTGCAAACCTTTTTCCATTTCCAGTTTCTGTACGTAACAACCAGGTGTCGACATACTTTTATCCACACAGTGTGAAACAAGAGAGGGAAAAATCAACACTAAAAGACAACTTTTCAAGGCAATCACAAAATAATGATACAAATGCAATTTATAGAGGTGACACGTTATCAAACACATTACAATATTTGTCTGGTGTGTTCCTTTGTTGTCACGGTTTCTTATATTCCAAACCGGCGGGTGCTATTTGCAAGTTTGGTCATTTTTGATAGTAATTAGTTCCACTGAATTTTATGTAGCGTTCTAAGAGTAAGACTTTTTGTGTGATAAACCTTAAAACAAGACCATGGCCATAGTGTAATGTAAAAAGCTGATGTCCTTGTTTGTGTCCTTGCACGTTTAGTGCACTCCACCTTCACATTGAATCATGTGCCAATATTTGAAAGATATTTGGGCATTCATTTTCGTAGGATGGCTGCTCTTAAGCAGCAATCTTTCACTAGACTGTGACTGACACATAAGGTGCAGTTTGATTGGACTACAAGGACACAGCAAGCGCTGAAACAAATTGTGAAAGAAAGAAAAAAAAAAGAAATAATTTGTTTTTTGTGACACCACAGTGACAATGCAATACATTTAATCTGATAATTTATGTCGTTTATGGTACTCATTAAAATGCTTTTGTCTCATCATTGAAACAAGAACCTTGCCCTCTTTTATTATATCATAACAATAAAGCACGGGTACATAAACAAAATTGAGTTTTTGTCTGTTATTCTGTAGTTGGCAAGATGTGCTAAAACAAATCATCTCACTGCCAAAAAAAAACAACAACGTTTCGTTGAGTTTGATTTCAATGCTGATTAAAACTAAAATTGGCATGCTGAGTTCAAATTTACAGTTTATTTTTTAGCATTTTTCCCCCTCCACAGGCTACCCTCCAGAGAAGCAAAATTCTACTGATGAGCTGTCATAAAACTTGTCGGAAGAAGTAGCCGGTCACAATTGGACTCATCTACATCTACATGGCAACTTGTTTGTTCAGTCACAACTCAGACAGTTGGGTAAGAGGTGTGTGCAGCTCCCACGGGGTTAAAACTACCAATATCTGCACACACAAAGCTAGAAGAGTGGGAATTAAGGGGATTATTGCTCACATTTCTTTTACCTTTATAACCATGAGCATATCATTGTAAGTTCCATTTTGTTCCTGCATCTGTTGTTATTGTTGTTTTCAAAGCAAAACTTAGAGCTTTATATACAGTACGCACATTCATATTGATTTCTTTTTTTTTTTTTAAGAAAATGGGGGTCCGATAGCTAAAAACATATATATTATGCATTTTTGATAAGCATTTCCAACGAAGCACTATTTGCTAAGCAGCGGACACAAAGTGTGATCCGGAAATAAGGAAAACGTTGTTTTTCTTTATAGTAAAATAGATGGTTACGTTGAATAGGAAGGTAATAATATCAGCATGGGCTGACTGAGGGCTCTGAATTGACTTTAGGACACATTGTATTTTGTATTTGTGCCTCATCATAATGTTGGTAATCTAAATACATAGTATGACAGCAAGGTTGAGAGAGAGAGAGAGAGAGAGAGAGAGAGAGAGAGAGAGAGAGAGAGAGAGAGAGAGAGAGAGAGAGAGAGAGAGAGAGAGATACACTCACATTGTTTGATTTTTTATGCTCAACTTGTGTTTATTCAGATTCCAGTCCTTTCCCAATGAACGCAAAGCAGGATGGCTTCATCAGACTAATAATGTGTGCCAGCGCTGTGATGGCCAGCAGGTTTATCTAAGCTGACAGAGATGAATCTCCCAGCAGAGGGTCGGCTCTGTTCAGCTGTCCTGCTGAGGGGAGCCCACACTGGGTCTGACATTAAATTATTTCAGGAGGTAATTAGTCTTCTGTTTTCACCAGGATGCCAACCCCTCTGCATCTCATGCTCTCGTACACACATCAGTGTCGCCAGAGTGACTACGAGAAAAGAGGAATGAGCAAAAGAAATCAACAGAGTGGACACTCAGTTCTGTAAATAGGTACTGAATGTTTTCTTAAACTCAAAAAAAAAAGTTTGTGTTTCTTCGAGATGTTGTTACCACATATTGTACATTTGTGAATATGAAACCTTTTGCCAATACCTTTTAGTGATCTCTTATTCATTTGCGGAATGAGCCAAACAGCTGAGTAGGTCGACTGGTTTTGTGTTTTTCCTGTCCTCTATGTATTCGCAATGTTGTTTTTTTTTTCACAAGTTCAGGTTTTAATGTAGTTATTGCAGACAACAGCGCCACATGGATTGCAGTCGCAGCAGGTCTTCTGGCAGCCCTATGAGCCTTTCAATTGGCAGTCTGTTCCAGAGGTCCAGAGAAATATGATGGGGGTTGGGATGGGGGGTAGTCACAAAATTCACGGCTTGAGCCATGGGGCTGTCTAGCCGGCTCGCTGGTCTCAATGCCTTCCTTCAGGCGCTTGGTAGCTGCCTTGCTGTGACTGGCGGACCCCCCGGGTCCGCGTGTATGGGTGGTGTCATTTTGCCCGGGTTCCCACAGGATCGGTACCATGACCCATGTGCTTCCCTCTTGCGCGAGTGGGGATGAGTCCATCTATCCTCATTGTGCTGGCACAGCAACTTCCGACACCATTTTTCCTGACCGAGCAGCTGAACAGGACAGCGTTGTTTAAATAAATAAATGCTGTCAGTTCGGCATCGAGAGCAGTGTGAAAACCTAGAGCATAAATCTGTATCCTATATGGCAGACAAGTTGTTGTTGTTGTTTATTGTTTATTGAGCATATATATACACACAGTAACAGATAGCCAAAAGGTAGGCAACATTTATGAAAGGAAAATTTAAAAGTATGTAAAAGAAAAAAAAGAAAACACTCATCATCACAGTTGTATGCTCAAAGGAGTAGGAAGAAGTAAACAACTTATCTAGTCCTACCCCTTATTGTATAGAATATAAATTGATCGTTTTCAAAACAAAGAAGAAGAAAAGTCTACATATCATCAAATACTTTTACCATTGTGGTACTTTACTTTTCTATTTATACACCTTTCGGTTTGTGTATTATAATTATTCTTTGACCTTTTTGTTTCAATTTCTCATAATCATTGTAATTACTGCATTTCTTGAGTACAAATGATAAATTAATCAAAATCCAAAACAAGAACAAAGAGCTGTAATACTAATTTTATAAATGTATCAAATGTATCTTCTTAATTGTGATTCTTATAGTTTTTTTGTACTGATCTTTTGAATTTATTTTTGAACTCCTCCAGCGATTTACTCATTTTCAGGTCCGTTTCAAGCTTATTCCACAGGTTGACACCTGTTACTGATACACACCTTTGCTTAATGTTTGTTCTTGTTCTGGATTTTTGTATTGATTAGTACCCTTAGATTATAACTGCTTTCTCTAATTTCAAAAAGCTTCTGAATATTTAGACAAAGGAAATTGTTATGTGCTTTATACATTAATTGGGCGATTTTGAAGTCAACCAGGTCATAAAATTTCATTGTGTTTAATTTGATGAATAGTGGATTTGTGGGTTCTATATATTTAGACCTATTGATTGTTCTAATTGCTTTTTTTGTAGTTTTAAGACAGGGAGTGTGTTTGTTTTACAGGCATTCCCCATATTTCCACACAATATGTCATATATGGGAGTAATAATGAATAATATAATGTGCACAAGGAACTCTTATTCAACACGTCCTTAGTTTTGTGGAGTATCCCGATAGTTTTGGATATTTTTCTTTTAACGTTATCTATGTGTGGCTTCCAGGATAGTTTGGAATCTATTACTAGTCCAAGAAATTTATTTTCATTAACTCGTTCTATTTCAATTGAATTTATCTTTATTTTGACTTGTTCTTTGATTGGTCGCGTGCCAAAAACAACTATCTTGGTTTTGTTAAATTTATAGATAGTTTATTTCTGTCAAACCAGTTTTTAATTTGGTTAATTCATTTTCCACAATTTTCAGGAGTTGTTCCATGTTATTTCCAGAGTAGTAGAAGGTTGTGTCATCGGCGAATAGGACACATTTGAATAGTTTTGAGACACTACAGATATCGTTTATATATAAAATGAATAGTTTAGGTCCAAGCACTGATCCCTGAGGCACTCCATGGGTAATTTTCAGTGAGTTGGATTTTATGTTATTAAACTGCACATACTGATATCTGTTTTCTAAATAACTTTCAATCCATTTATATGCTGTGCCTCTGATACCATATCTCTCTAATTTATTCAATAATATTGTATGATCTATTGTATCAAAAGCTTTTTTTAGATCTAGAAAAATCCCAACCGTGAATTCTTTATTGTCAATATTAGTCGCTATTGCTTCTACAAACTCCATTACTGCCATTAAGGTGGTCCGTTTTCTCTAAAGCCGTATTGATTTTCACTTAATAGCACGTGTTTATTAATGAAGTTATCAAATCTGTGAGAAAATATTTTTCTAATATTTTTGAAAATTGTGGTAGCAGTGATATTGGTCTATAATTTGTAAAGAATTGTCTTTCTCCACTTTTAAAAATTGGAATAACTTTAGCAGTTTTCATTTTTGATGGAAAAACACCGGCTTTAAATGATAGGTTGCATATGTATGTAAAAGGTCGGACTACAAATTCTATAATCTGTTTTATTATTGTCATGTCAATATTAAAACAGTCAGTTGACTTTTACTTTTATATGTTTTTACAATATTTAATATTTCATTTTCATTCACAGCAGTAAGAAACATTGTGGAAGAATTTTTTTCTATGTATTTATCTATTTCAAAAGAATTTATTGGATCAGGAATTTGTTTTGCTAAATTACTGCCGATATTAACAAAATATTCATTAAATTCCTTTGCTATTTCTGCAGTTTCCTCAATAATGGTATTTTTATCTTTCATAAAGTACTCCGGATAATTTACTTTATTAGAGCTGTTTCTAATTACATGATTTAAGATTTTCCATATTTCTTGAGTATTGCTTTTATTTTGCTCTAATAATGCATGAAAATGGTCTCTCTTGCTGATTTTTATAATGTTTACTAATTTGTTTTTATAAGTCTTATATTTTGTTTCAGCTTCTTTGGTTCTGGATTTTAGAAACGATTTGTATAGATTATTTTTCTTTTACATGCATTTTCTATGCCTTTTGTTATCCATGGCTTATTTTGGTTTTTGTACTTTCTGGTGACCTTAATTACTGGGAAATGCTTGTCATATAAGGAGGTTATGGTTGACTGAAATGCGTCAAACGCAGTATTTGGATCTTCATTTGTGTAGACCTCTGACCAATTTTGCTTGTCTAAATCGAGCTTGAAAGCTGCGATGGAATGTTGGGTTCTGGGTCTTATTTCTGAGATGTGGGTTATTGATTTAGTTATTCTATCGAAGTAATTGTGAAAGGCTGCAAAGACCGGTAGATGGTCACTTATATCAGTTATGAGAAGTCCACTTTCCTTTTTATGATCAATCTTATTTATAAATATATTGTCTATTAATGTGGCTGTATCTACTGTTATTCTGGTGGGTCTCAGAATAACTGGGAAAAGACCATTGCTATACATTGAGTTTATAAAATCTGTTGTGTTTTTGTGTCCATTTGGGTTTAATAAGTCGATGTTAAAGTCGCCACATATTATTCGTGTTTTCTTGTCATTAGAACAGCTCAGCATATCTATCAGTTTTTTATTAAATATGGTGAGACAAGATCCTGGTGTCCTATAAACGCAACTTATAATGACATTTGATGCATTTTTAATATGTATTTCAAGAGTTAGACATTCCATTAGATTCACTGTTGTATTTGTCAAGCTCTCAATTTTACTACATTTCAGTGTTTTATCTACATATATTGCAACTCCCCCTCCTTTTTTATCTTCCCTATGAGTTGCATACATTTCATATCCATCAATTTTCATTTCACTTGTTTTTTCATCATCAAGCCAAGTTTCTGATATAGCAATTATTGTAAATTTATTAAATGTGGCCAAGTATTCTTTGATTTTGGTGAAATTTTTATAGAGACTTCTACTATTAATGTGTATTAATGAAAGTGTATTTTTCAGTTCTACATTTGTGTTGAATTGTTCATTCGTATAATACTCGGAGTTTGTGATGCTGTAATTTTGATTGAAGAAATTATTGTCAGGGTCCAAATTGTTCTCTGGGTCGAATGTCTTGTGTTCTGCATAATCAAAGATTTTGAAGTCCATGTTTGTGTTGTATGTTTCCTGTATCAATTGAGTCAATGTTTATGTCTTGAGGTAATCAGCTCTGAGCATGTTGAAGTCAAGCCCGTTGAATTGGTGTACTGGTGCGGGGTGGACGATGAGTTTGTCGTGCCTCAAGTAGGCAATTTCCTCTTTCACGAGCCTCTTTGAGTTTTGGAAGCAATTCTTTTCTTTTTGACGTACAATATCTGTATAATCTTCATTAATATAGATTTTAGTACCTTTTAAGTATTTTGCTCTTTGTAGTATCATTGTTTTGTCCTTATATTTTTCAAATTTCACCACTACTGGCCTTGGTCGAGGTCTTCCCGATTCGTGTCTCCCGTGCGGTGGGCTCTTTCCACCTCGATAGTCTCCTTTAATTGTAGTTGCTCCTTAAAGATTTTTGTACTTTTTGCTCCGTTTCAATCCACGTTTCTCCTTGCATATCTTCAATTCCGTCGATTATCAAGTTATTTCTTTTAGATAGTCCCTCTAAGTTGTCCATCTTGTCGGTTAAAACCAGCATACTGTCACATACTTTGAATATTTCAGTTTGCATGGTTTTGCAATGGTCAGATCCAATTGTTTGTTGTTTTTAATGTCATCGACCTCCTTTTGAGTGAAGTCAAGACTGGTTTTCAGTTCTTGTACTTCCCTGGAAAAATTGTCGAGTCGTGTGTTTGTTGAATCCAGTATCATTTTTACAAATCCTTTGAAGTGGTCCTGTTGTTGCTGCATGAGCGCTGTGAAGAGTTCTTTTGTTGCAGGAGGAGTTCATTGACTTGCGTGAGAGTCATCAATTCTTCGTCCTGCTTTGCATCCTGTCCCCGTTTAGGCGGCATCCTTTCGAATTTGTTGCTTACCAGCAGTCAGCTAGTTGTTGATGTATGCTGTTGACCCTCTGCCAACCAGGATGTTGTTGACGTGGCAGTGGGCCAGTGGCCTCCCGGCAACACAACCGCGGTGTTCGAATGACGTTTTTCGGCCGCTGCTGCCGGGTTCACGGTTCGATTGGCTGATCACAGGTGGTGGCTCCAGCGGCTAGTGCCGACCCAGGGTCGACCGCCGCTGGAGCTCGAAGAGCCCTCTCGCTCGCTCAGGCCGGCTGGCTATCGCTAGCTCACGCGCCTCGGTGGTCGAGTGAGTTCGGTCGCTGCCGCCGCCGTCGCCGCCTCCGGGCTCACCAATCGCTGGAGCCCACAACGAACGCCGCTGTCGCTCGCTTTCGCTGGCCACCGTCACTGCCACCGCTGCCGGGCTCACCTGTCGCGATCGCTGGAGCTCCCAAACTGGTCGCTGGCTGTGGCTGGCTGTGGCTGGCTGTGGCTGGCTGTGGCTGGCTGTGGCTGGCTGTGGCTGGCTGTGGCTGGCTGTCGTGTGACAAGTGCTGAAAGGACGTGGAATTAAACTAGTCTTCTTGAGCTGTCGTCTCCTTGACACACCCACTGTCTGTGAGAGCCCACGTTTTATGGAACTTGGTTTTCAGTTCGAGATGGTGCGAGAGCTCGATCCAAGTATTGCCACATCTTGCTTCGAGAGAACACAAGTTTGAAGATGGCCTTTGTGGATGGCTTCTTGAAATCAGGAAAATGTGGCATGACTACTTTTTTTTTTTTTTGCAGGGTCCATCCTCAAGTAGATTGGCAGCACTTGGGGATTTAACTTACTGCTAGCGAACACACTTGGCCCCCATAAGGCTTCCAGACGATGGACCTGGCACAGCCCCTGTGGAGAATACCACAACCAGATCGACTACATCTTGGTCAAGAAACGCTTTCGCTCAAGCGTTGACACCGGCGGGACGCACAGCTTTCCAAAGGCAGATATTGGGAGTGATCACGACCTTGTCCGATGTCATTCCGCTTGCGCTTAAAGAAGATCAAAAGCTCCAAGTGCGCAAGACTGAAGTTTGATCTGGATAAACACTCGGGCTGAACACGCTCAAGACGGTAGAGATGATCGTGGACTTCAGGAAACATCCTTCTCCAGAGTTGCCCCTCACACTATCCAACTGCCCTGTGTCAACCGTCGAGACCTTCAAGTTCCTGGGAATCACAGTCTCCCAGGACATGAAGTGGGAAGTCAACACCATCTCCATCCTGAAAAGGGCCCAGCAGAGGATGTACTTCCTGAGGCTGCTGAGGAAGCATGGCCTGCCACAGGAGGTGCTACGTCAGTTCTACACGGCAGTCATCGAATCAATCCTGTGTTCTTCCATCACGGTTTGGTTTGGGGCCGCCACAAAGAAGGACAAAATCCGACTTCAACGGACAATTAGGACGGCGGAAAAAATCATTGGCACCGCCCTACCCACTCTTGAGGACTTGCACACTGCAAGAATCAAGACAAGGGCACGGAAAATCCTCCTGGATCCCCCGCATCCTGCCCACCACCTTTTCCAGCTACTCCCCTTCCATACCTATTTGTAATGTTCTTGTTTATGATGATACTAATGCAGCGTGTATACCGGAGACAAATTCCTTGTGTGTCCTACATACTTGGCCAATAAAAATGATTCTGATTCTGATTCTGATTCTGATAAACTGCGAGATCCTGAGGTGGCAGAAGCCTTCAAAGCAATGATAGGAGGGAGGTTTGCACCACTGCTCACCCTGGTCGCAGAAGAAATTGATGTCGATACCATGACCACCACCTTGAACACAGTCGTAACCGAAACAGCCACGGAGATTCTTGGCAAACTCCGCCCAAAGAAAAAACCTTGGGTCACTAATGAACTGCTAGACTTGTGTGACAAGCGGAGAGCCCTGAAGAAGAGTAAGAACTCACCTGAAGGATCTGACGCCTATAGAGAAATTAACAAGAGTGTCAAGAAAGGCATGCAGTCAGCAAAACAGAACTGGATTGAGGGAAAGTGCCAAGAAATTGGGAACAGCCTGAATGCCAACAACAACAACACCAAGAAGGCATATCAAACTGTTAAAGAGCTAATAAAACCAAAGCAGACCAGAGTCTCTGCTATACAAAGCAAGACCGGTGTATGCCTATCGGAAGAACAAAAGATCTTGGACAGATGGACTGAATACTGCTCCGAGCTCTACAACCACACTCTAAGCGGCGATCCAACAGTCTTGACGTGTCCTCAATCGACGGAGGAAGAAGACACACTCCCTATCCTTCGTGAAGAAGTTGAGGCAGCAGTGCGAGCACTGAAAAAGGGAAAAGCAGCTGGAGTGGACAACATCCCAGGAGAGCTTGTGCAAGCAGGGGGACAAGCCATGATTGACATTCTCACCATCCTTTGTAATAAAATCTGGCAGAGTGGGGAGTGGCCCACATCATGGACCCAGTCACTCATCATCACAATTCCGAAAAAAGGCAATCTACAACTGTGCCAAAACCACCGCACCATCAGTCTGATTAGCCATCCCAGCAAAGTCCTTCTGAAGATCCTACTGAATAGGTTAAAACCTCAAGCTGAACTGATCATAGGTGAAGAACAGGCTGGATTCAAGGCAGGACGGAGCACCACAGAACAAATATTCAACCTAAGGGTTATCAGCGAGAGATATCTGCAGCATCAACAACATCTCTACCACGTGTTTGTAGACTTCAAGAAAGCCTTTGACCGGGTATGGCATGCAGCACTGTGGACAACCATGAGAATATACAACATCAGCCCTAACCTTATCAGAGTCATACAAGATCTGTACAGCAAAGCTACCAGTGCAGTTCTCTACAACGGAGCCATCGGTGACTGGTTCAAGACAACAATTGGAGTGCGCCAAGGATGTCTTCTCTCTCCCATACTCTTTAACATCTTTCTTGAGCGTGTTATGGCGGATGCCTTGGCGGACCACGAAGGAAGTGTCAGCATAGGAGGTAGACCAATTACAAACCTTCGTTTTGCTGATGACATCGACAACAACAATGGCATTCTCTCTGACATTGAAGTCAATGGACAGGCACTAAACTGTGTATCGAGCTTCAAGTACCTCGGAGCTATTGTGTCCGATGAAGGATCAAAGCAAGAAGTCCTTGCCAGAATTGCTTTAACGACTGCAGCCCTGGCAAAACTCAGGCCCATATGGAAAGATAATAACATCAGTCTGGCATCAAAAGTGAGACTGCTGCGCTCACTTGTCACCTCAATCTTTCTCTACGCTTGCGAAACATGGACCCTTACAGCAGAACTGCAGAGGAGAATACAGAGCATGGAGATGAGATGCTACAGAAGACTTTTGGGTATCTCCTACACCCAACATGTCACTAATGAGGAAGTCCGTCAAAAGATCAGACAAGCCATCGGCCCACATGATGACCTCCTATCCATTGTCATTAAGCGGAAACTGAGGTGGTACGGACACGTCACCAGATCCTCAGGCCTTGCAAAGACCATCCTGCAAGGCACCGTACAAGGTGGCAGAAGAAGAGGGAGGCAAAAAAAAAGATGGGAAGATAACATTATAGAATGGACTCACTTGAAACTCAATGAGGCAATGAGAGCTGCCGAAGACAGAGAAGGATGGAGAGAGCTGGTCAGCAGATCGTCTGTGGTGCCCCAACGACCCTCTGGGGTTACGGGATAGACTAGACTAGACTTGGGGATACTTGGAGGTTAAATCAAATTCCAATAAGAGAGTTTGGTATAGGCAGTGAAGGTTTGGAGCATTTTAGATGCAAAACCCATACTTAGTTATTTTTTATGTTAATAATGAGTCACGGAACAAAAGTTTCTGTCACCCTCTTTTTTCCCCTGTTTGCAAGTGCTTCAGTGGCAGTAAATTCAACACTCTCTGACTTGATGGAAGCAAAAAATATTCCTAATAAAGCAAAGTAACGGACAAAAAGCACCTTCTTGAGAGTTTTTTTTTTCCATTATTATTAATCTCGATTCAAAATTGTGGGAATTTTTTACCTGGGTTCTGAGAGCCAATTAATGTTGATGCCCTATCAGAGCAAAATGATTTGGGTGTGACATGATGAATATTGTTGCTTTTATGGACTATATTATGCAAAGTCATGCAAATTAGATACGCAGCTATCAAAGAAAACAACCCTTAAGTTTGTCCTTTTGCTTTCCTTCTGTTTAGCGTATAATGTGGTTATGTGTGCTTCCCGCAAATGAGAAGTCACTTTCATGGCAAATTATTTCCTTGCTCATCAAGCGTTGCATTTTTTTTTTTTACCGCCACCTCATTTCACCCACACAAACTTCATGCCTAAACTTCATGGTGTTTTAAACAATGTGCAAGCACTATTAAAACATACATACACAAATGGTGGAAATAATTATAAATCAGCATCTGGCTGAGCTATTTGTCAATACAAAACATTGCAGGTCATGCGCAGTGGCTGGAATGATTCTGCATGTGTCTCAGTTCATTTGAGAAAAACAAAATTACATTTTTTTTTTCCCCTCCGTGAGTCGTCACCTTACTGTAGTGGAGGGGTTTGTGCGTCCCAATGATGCTAGGAGCTAAGTTGCCTGGGGCTTTATGCCCCTGGCAGGGTCACCCATGGCAAACAGGTCTTAGGTGAGGGACCAGACAAAGCACGGCTCAAGAACCCCTTAAGATGGACAAAATAAATGGAACCCAGTTTCCCTTGCCCGGACGTGGGTCACCGGGGCCTCCCTCTGGAGCCAGGCCTGGGGGTGGGGCTCGTTGCCGTGCGCCTGGTGGCCGGGCCTGCACCCATGGGGCCCGGCCGGGCTCAGCCCGAAGAGGCAACATGGGTCCCCCTTCTCATGGGCTCACCACCCATGGGAGGGGCCAAAGGGGTCGGGTGTGATGTGAGCTGGGCGGCAGCCAAAGGCGGGGACCCTGGCGGTCCGATCCCCGGCTGCAGAAGCTAGCTCTGGGGACATGGAATGTCACCTCTCTTACAGGGAAGGAGCCCGAGCTGGTGTGTGAGGTTGAAAAGTTTTTACTGGATATAGTCGGACTTACCTCCACACACGGCCTGGGTTCTGGTACCAGCTCTCTCGAGAGGGGTTGGACTCTATTCCACTCTGGAGTTGCCCACGGTGAGAGGCGCAGAGCAGGTGTGGGCATACTCATTGCCCCCCGGCTCAGTGCCTGTACATTGGGGTTCACACCGGTAGATGAGAGAGTAGCCTCCCTCCGCCTTCGGGTGGGGGGACGGGTCCTGACTGTTGTTTGTGCATACGCGCCCAACAGCAGTTCAGCGTACCCACCCTTTTTGGAGTCCTTGGAGGGTGTGCTAGAGAGTACTCCTGCTGGGGACTCCCTCGTTCTGCTGGGGGACTTCAATGCTCACGTGGGCAACGACAGTGAGACCTGGAGGGGCGTGATTGGGAGGAACGGCCCCCCCTGACCAGAACTCGAGTGGTGTTTCGTTATTGGACTTCTGTGCTCGTCACGGATTGTCCATAACGAACACCTTGTTCAGACATAAGGGTGTCCATATGTGCACTTGGCACCAGGACACCCTTCGCCGCAGTTCGATGATTGACTTTGTGGTTGTATCATCTGATTTGCGGCCGCATGTTTTGGACACTCGGGTGAAGAGAGGGGCGGAGCTGTCAACTGATCACCACCTGGTGGTGAGTAGGCTCTGATGGTGGGGGAAGATGCCGGTCTGTCCTGGCAGACCCAAACGTATTGTGAGGGTTTGTTGGGAGCATCTGGCGGAATCCCCTGTCAGAAGGAGTTTCAACTCCCACCGCCGACAGAGCGTTTCCCATGTTCCGGGGGAGGTGGGGGAGATTGAGTCCGAATGGACCACGTTCCGTGCCTCTATTGTTGAGGTGGCCAATCTGAGTTGCGGCCGTAATGTAGTTGGTGCCTGTCGTGGCGGCAACCCCCGTACTCGCTGGTGTACACCAACAGTAAGGGATGCCGTCAAGCTGAAGAAGGAGTCCTATCGGGCCTTTATGGCCTGTGGGACCCCAGAGGCAGCTGACGGGTATCGACTGGCCTAGCGAAATGTGGCTTCGGTGGTCGCCGAGGCAAAAACTCGGACGTGGGAGGAGTTTGGTGAGGCCATGGAAGCCAACTTCCGGACGGCTTCGAGGAAATTCTGGTCCACCATCCGACGTCTCAGGAGGAGGAAACAGTGCACCACTAACACTGTGTACAGTGGGGATGGGGCGCTGTTGACCTCGACTCGGGACGTTGTGAGCCGGTGGGCGGAGTACTTCGAAGAACTCCTCAACTCCACCAGCACGCCTTCCTTGGAGGAAGCAGAGTCTGGGGACTCTGAGGTGGGCTCTCCTATCTCTGTGGTCGAAGTCACCGATGTGGTTAAAAAGCTCCTCGGTGGCAAGGCCCCAGGGGTGGACGAGATCCGCCCGGAGTTCCTCAAGGCTCTGGATATTGTGGGGCTGTCCTGGTTGACACGCCTCTGCAACATCGCGTGGTCATCGGGGAGAGTGCTTCTGGATTGGCAGACCGTGGTGGTGGTCCCTCTTTTTAAAAAGGGGGACCGGAGGGTGTGTTCCAACTACAGAGGGATCACACTCCTCAGCCTCCCTGGTAAGGTCTATTCAGGGGTGCTGGAGAGGAGGGTCCGTCAGGAAGTCGAGCCTCGGATTGAGGAGGAGCAGTGTGGTTTTCGTCCCGGCCGTGGAACAGTGGACCAGCTCTACACCCTTAGCAGGGTCCTTGAGGGTATGTGGGAATTCGCCCAACCAGTCTACATGTGTTTTGTGGACTTGGAGAAGGCGTTTGACCGTGTCCCTCGGGGAGTTCTGTGGGGGGTGCTTCATGGATATGGAGTACCGAACCCCCTGATACGGGCTGTTTGGTCGCAATACCACCGATGTCAGAGTTTGGTTCGCATTACCGGCAGTAAGTCGGAATTGTTTCTGGTGAGAGTGGGACTACGCCAAGGCTGCCCTTTGTCGCCGATTCTGTTCATAACTTTTATGGACAGAATTTCTAGGCGCAGCCGAAGCATTGAGGGGGTCCATTTTGGTGGCCTCAGTATTGCATCTCTGCTTTTTGCAGATGATGTGGTACTGCTGGCTCCTTCAAGCAGGGCTCTCCAGCTCTCACTGGAGCGTTTCGCAGCCGAGTGTGAAGCGGTCGGGATGAGGATCAGCACCTCCAAATCTGAAACCATGGTCCTCAGTCGGAAAAGGGTGGAGTGCCCTCTCCGGGTCGGGGAGGAAACTGCTCCTTCATACATACATGGCCATCCTAAACCTGGCCCCTCCCTACCTGTCCGAACTTCTTCAGGTATATACCCCCATTCGCTCCCTCAGATCCTCATCCTCCCTCCGCCTGTCAGTGCCCCCTGCTCGCCTGAGCACCATGGGAGCCAGAGCCTTCAGTCGCGCTGCTCCTATGCTCTGGAACAGTCTACCTCCGGACCTCCAAAACTGTACACCTCTCTCCACTTTCAAATCCCGTTTAAAAACTCACCTGTTTAGGACTGCCTACAATACCTAATTCTCCCACTTCCCATGTCTTGTGATTTTATGTCCTGTTTTTATATAATACTTCTCTTATTTATTTTTTATATTGTATTTCCTCATTGTCTGTACAGTGTCCTTGGGTGGCATGAAAGGCGCTTTTAAATAAAATGAATTATTATAAATTATCTTGCCCCAAGTAGAGGAGTTTAAGTATCTTGGGGTCTTGTTCACGAGTGAGGGCAGAAGGGAGCGAGAGATCGACAGGCGGATCGGTGCAGCATCTGCTGTGATGCGGACGTTGTATCGGTCTGTCGTGGTAAAGAAGGAGCTGAGCCAAATGGCGAAGCTCTCAATTTACCGGTCGATCTACGTTCCAGCCCTCATCTATGGTCACGAGCTATGGGTCGTGACCGAAAGAACGAGATCCCGGATACAAGCGTCCGAAATTAGTTTTCTCCGCAGGGTGTTCAGGCTCTCCCTTAGAGATAAGGTGAGAAGCTCGGTCATCCGGGAGGGGCTCAAAGTAGAGCCGCTTCTCCTCAACATCGAGAGGAGCCAGATGAGGTGGCTGGGGCATCTGATTCGGATGCCTCCTAAGCGCCTCCCTAGTGAGGTGTTCCGGGCATGTCCCACCGGGCGGAGACCCCGAGGACGACCCAGGACACGCTGGAGAGACTATGTCACCCAGCTGGCCTGGGAACGCCTCGGGATCCCCCGGGGAGAGCTAGAAGAAGTAGCTAGGGAGAGGGAAGTCTGGTCTTCCCTGCTTAAGCTGCTGCCCCCGCGACCCGGCCCCGGATAAGCGGTAGAAGATGGATGGAGAGATGGATGGATGGAAAATTATATTTTCTTAATCTAATTTCACCCTTGATATAATTCACAGTAGGCTTACAGTTGTAAATGGTTTATAATGCCTCTGGCTGTCGGTATAAAAAAACAGAATCCTTTCCCATTGAATTTACAAGGCACATGGAAGCACAAACAATACAGGCACAAAAGATGAGGCCACTCATTTCCTTCCAAGACTGATAGCGTTACGCTTTACAATTCACATTTGTATTTCATTATTTTTATAACAATTTGGTTATCTTCCAAAACAGACAGTGTAATAAATACTGAAGCAAGATCACTCTTAAGCACGCAGAATGTGGGATTAGATCCACTGATGGAACAGTCGCAATTAAATTGTGAGAAGAGTTTTCACATCGAACGTTTATCATAATTGTAACTCTTCACGTGGCCATTTGACTAAACTGTGATGACACTTTTTTTGCCACTACAAAATGGATGGAGGGGCCGCAAATAATGTGGACACCGCGACACAACCTAAAAAAGAACACATTGGCCTGTTTTTCTGTTGAAATAATTTGACAGTCTTTCGACACTCCAATGGATTGCGACATGGAACGTTTAATGTCAAAGACCATTTTGACAGCAAAGTAGCACAGGAGGTTCGATATTAAAATGAAAAACTTCATTATTTTCTCACTCTATCATTATGTACCCTCCACTCTAATCACAACACAAAGGAATAACATATGTTGGTTGTTATTTTTTTCTTCTTCCAGTGGTATCCCACTAGAGACTCCTCTCACATAGGAGAAAAAAATGAAGGGAATAAATGAAGGGAAAATCGAATTCCCTCAGCCATTGCAGAGGTGCCAACCAATCAATCCTCAGAACAAATTCTCTCCAGAGATAAACAAACACGTTATTTCAGATGGGCGCTACAGGACGGAAGGACCACTCTCGTAAAGTTCACAGTGCTCCGGACCGTAAAAGCAGCCGTCTTCTCAATCAGGTGAGCCTCAGGCAGCGGAAGCGACGTGATGAAAACACATAGAAAAACCCACACTCATGTCCACAAGCAGGATTCTGATATATAGCCTTATAAAAAAGCTATTAAGGTGGATTTTGAAGCACACGTGCTTCCCAGTACGCCGTCTACACACTCAAAAGTGTTCAAAGGTTTAAGTCACACAGCTGTGATGTTGGGATATTAAAATTGGGGCTTAATATTGCTCAGAGGGGATGTGCAAAACTGAATTTCATATTTTGCCGGTAACCTTCCTACACCGCCTCCAAGATTTAGGGCTTTACAGCCTTTATTGGTTCAACCCAAACACCGGGGTGAAAAGCACGACATTTGTGGTTTGCCTGTTGTGCTTCAGAGATGATAACAAGACCACAGTGACAGCCGGAGTCAACATTTACACTGTTGAATCTAAAGTTCAAACTCTAGTGCACCTTCCCTTACCTCTATCACATTTTCAGACAGAAACACAAGCTGAAAGTGGGAGCCAGTCAGTCACATGTGGCAAGACTTGAAAAGGTATTGCTAAAGGAAGATGCACATATGGATTCGTCTGTGGGCGGCTGGCAAACTCACACTTACATTTATAAAATAACGCCAATCCCAATTTAGGGCCTGTATCTAATGTCTATTTACATGTGTTTCACTTAATGACATTTAAGAAATACCTCAAAATACATTAAAAAAAGACAGCAAACAATGCTGGACTTCGGGCAACAACACAAGAGTAAGAAGGAAGAAATACATCATAAAAATGAGTGTGTTACTCTTTAGTTGGCCTCAACTCTGGTCTACGCTGTGACTGACGGATTTAGAGCATCTGTTTGTTCTTTTTTTTTTTAAGTCAGTGTATGTGTGTTGTTGCGTAGTGGCCGGTGTGTATGTCATCAATTGAAGGGCTTGCACTGACAGCGTACGTCCATGTGATGATATCCTTTCCACATTGTTGGTACTTTTTAATGCAATGCCGCCTGATGGATCGAGGGTCACGGGACTTAGATGTTAGCTTTCAGCCTCGCTGCTTAGATGCAGTAATTTCTCCAGATTCTCTGAATCTTTTGACGATATTAAGGAACATCGTCCTAAAACTGATTATTTTTTCAGGCAGTTGCTAACAAACAGATAAACCTCGCCCCATCTTTGCTTGTAAGTGAATGAGCAATTCAGGCAGGCTCCTTTTGTACCCAATCATGGCGTCCATATGTTCCCAGTTAGCTTGTTCACCTGTGGGATGTTCCAAACAAGTGTTTGATGAGCATCCTTCAACTTTTTTTCTTCCAGATGTCCCGGCTTTTTTGGAATGTGTTGCAGCAATAAAATTCAAAGTTTATGTACCGGTATATTTGCTAAAAACAATGGTTAATCAGTTTGAGCATTCAATATCTATTCTTTGTAAATATAGGTTGAAAATGGTTTGGAAATAATTTGTTTTTATAATAATAATTTGTTTTTATTTATGTTTAACACAACGTCCCAACTTCATTGGAATTGGGTCTGTGTGTATGTGTGAGACCCTATTTTTGTTTACTTTGGAGTATTTGTGGAAACATTTCCAAAGCCTATTTTGGCATATTTTATCATTGTTGTTGATTTCTGTCCTGTATGAAACATGAGAACATTCCGGCTGTGACAGATTAGAATTGGAATGCACTGTTTTTCTTCTTTGGAGAGAGATGTCTGAGTCAAACTCATTGGCTGAGGTCTGATCCCGGCCTAATTTATTAGATTGTCTCCGAACACTCCCCAAATGCTTAGATCGTTTCCACAACACAGAAATATTATATTGGTAATGAGAGAGCGTTTTGGAAAAGCAGCAGACTAAACTGTAGACTGTGTTGCTTTGGAGAAACAACAGATAATTGGACGTGGCACTTGTCATCTAACATGTATGTCAAGATGTCAGCTGTCCTCAGAAATAAATGTATTCTTGTGAGAATAAAAAAAGGTCACCCCTCATGTGTTATTACAATTATGACATGTGTAAAGCACATAGCAGCCAAGTGGGTATTAAAATGTTCATATGTGGTGATCATAACTTTAAATTTTGGCTTTTTTTTTACTCTCCAGCCAAAGGGCGATAAGAAAGCTACATCCCACATAAGCATCTCACTCAAAATCGATAAAAAAGACCAGCACTTTGAATGACTGCACTATCATCCTTCACTATTTATAGCATGTGATGGTCTATGAACCATGAAATTAATAAATAGCATGCTCAGTAATTGCCTGGAAACCAAGCGTGTGGCAAAGTGAGGAATAAAATCAGCTGCATCAGATGGGGTTTCTAATAAGTTGTCACATTATTGTCAGTGACCTTCAAGCAATTAAGAGCAGATGAGTAGAAGTGAGGTTGAGAGGAGAGTAAAGGAGCAAAAGAAGACGACAAGTGATTACAAGGAGTTAGATTTATGGTGGGACAGGTTAACACAAAAGAACGGTCTACACTAAAAAGTACTGACATTGAGAGGGTATATACACTTTCAATATTTTGCTTAATCGGTTAGACCTGACACATTGGGCTCATCTAAAATCAAAAGTGGATCCATTCAGCAAAATATTGGCGGAAACTGTTACTCTTATTGCAAGTGCAGCTGCTGCCTGTGCCAATTTCACTTTGTGCTGTATAAAAATAAATGATACACCGTAAATATCATGTATTATTAAATTTGATTCTTTGGCCAAGTGTACATATCTCGCTGTATAATTATTCAACCTCCCTCGGGGCCAACCTGCTATTTGACGATGATTGATGGATCGAGAACAAAAGACTATAATAAGAAGTGCACATTTTACTTTAATTGGTAGTTAACTTATGGGTTTCATAAATTGAGTAACTTGTGAGTGTTGATATTGTATATTACATCAGAAGATACTGCCTGTGGTACAGGAGAATGAAATCCATATCCAGGGCTGTTGTAGGTGAGAGGACATTAAGCGAAACATTAAGTGGCACAAACACAGTGAGTGAGGGGAAGAGAAAGAGAGATGATGAGGGTGGCGGAGATCCCACACAGTGCTCTTTACTAATTAAGGTCATGCAGGTTCAGGAACCGGACATGAGAAACCCATTGGACATTAGAGAAGGGGCAATGGGGTCATACGACATTACGGGACTGTAGACAAAATCCCATAGACAGGAGAGCGATGTGTTTATAAGCAATCGACAAGCCCAAACAAGGAATGGTCTGGTGACAAGTTACAAAAAAAAAAACCAAACCAAAGGAATTGATGTCCCAAAGTTAATTTGGTACTGTCACAACATTGCTGGAGGACAATATGAACACATCATGTCAACTGCTGCACAGTTCGAGCTTAATCATACTTGACAGACCAAGGTGACCATATTTGAGTTTTTCAAAAAGAGAATATTTTGGCTGTGCTTGAACGGGTATTATATCCAGGTGGGTAAAAGGTCAAAGTGAAAATTATAACATACATATATCTTATTACCAGGTGGTGGCCGATGGTTAGGATGTCAGCCCCACAGTACAGAGGTGCGGGGTTGGATTCTGGCTCCGGCCTTCCTGTGTGGAGTTTGCATGTTCTCCCTGTGCCTGTGTGGACTTTCTCAGAGTACTCCAGTTCTCTCCCACATTCCAAAAACATGCAAGGAAATTGTTTCAAAAATACCCTCACCAGAAGAACGTTAGTGTCAACTGCAAACAGCACATTGTGGAATTGGGCCACTTTACATTCATCATTAATCTACAAGTGGACTAATTTTGACCCCTGTGGAACATCACATCAAATGTCTAAGCGTTTTGAATGATATCCACCCACCTTCACAAATTGCTGCCTTTTTGCTAGATAACTCCTCATCCATTTCAAGGCAACAATCCCTTAATCCCAAACTGCTTCAGTTTACTCGCCAATCTGTCACGATTTATGGCTTCAAATGTCTATTTTAGATCAATAAACTGCCCAACGGTAATTTTCTTATTGTCTTTGGAATCCGTAATGCGTTTGATGAGTTCTGTCAAAGCGAGTGGGGTTGACCGGTTTGCTCTAAATCCATATTGCTTGTCGGAGAGTAATTTATATTTTTCCATGAATTGATCGAATCTATTACAGAATAATTTTTCAAAAATTCTAGAGGATTGAAGTCTCAGAGAAACATGCCTGTAATTTGTGAAGCTACCTTTGTGACCCGTTTTGGATAATGGTATGACTTTTGTAATCTTCAATTTGTTTAGAAATTGTCCAGTCTGAAATGATATGTTGCAAATGTGTGTTAGTGGTGTTAGGAGATCCCCAGAATCCCTTTTGTCAAGATGTTTTGTTTTTACATTTGACAACCATATCAATTACTCCTCTTCAACATTTGTCATCGTCGTTGACCTAGAATTCCTTTCAATTTTCTTAACACCGATATTGCAATTTATCTCAGCACCTGTGTCCACTTCGACCGAGTGCACCGTGTGCCGTTCTGTGCTGCAGCATGCTTCCCACATCTCTTTTCACACACTTCATCCCTGTGTCACCGTGGACACCGAATGAATGTGCGATTCAATATTGCCTCTTGTGGTCAGCGCACATAAAATAAGGGCTCCTGACACCTGCATTACAGTCTACAACAGATGCTGCAGTGGAGGTGAAAAAGAAAAAAGGCTCATCACATATTGCCGCACCCTTGTGGATGTCGACGATGAACTCCACTCATACAGTAGAGTTCAACTCTTATCTGGGTAATGTGGCTAATGAATTGTCCTCCTCCCCTGAGGGTATTCACATTAACTTGAGTATAGGTTTTCACTTAGAGTGGATCAGTGATCTCTGCTGCGGCTTCCCCTGCAGACTTCTTTCATTATCTAAAAGGAGAACATATTGAAGGGGGCACCGTGGTGGGTGTAGGTTGGCAGTTTGTTTCTGAGATTGGTGCGAGTGGGTCAGATTCACGCCTCTTGACATGTCCGAGCGCAGGTCAGTCGACTGATATTATCCATCACCATCAGCAGATAGGGAGACATATTAAGAGTGTTTTTTTTGAAAGGTACAGAATAGATTTGATTTCCAATCTACAAACAAAACATAGATTTCAACCGGCTCAGTTTCTCGAGCTGCCGCCATAATCAAACCCTCACACAATTCCCTTATGTCCATGGTAATCTCTGTATTCTCCGTGGACAAATATTTGATTTACTTTTTTCTTTGTTTTGTTTCCTGTCAGACGGTATTTGTTCTGAGTTTAATCCTCCATTTTCATGACCACCGATAAAACAATTGAGGCTTCAAACAAATAAAGCCCCGCAAAGACAGAGGTGGGATCGAGGAAGACTAATAGATCTCATCTATCACGTTTCAGCAATGAGGCGTGGTGTCATCGTGCTTCTCATTTTAGAGAATAGCAAAAACGAACTTGATCGTCACTCAGTAGCGCTCAGAATTGCACCAATGCCTCCCGGGATGATACAACGTATATTTTTTCTAGCCTAGTCTTATAGGTGGTGGTAATCTGTATTACAAAGTCGTT
>JAKGUB010000557.1:17200000-17220000 GCA_026261675.1 Hippocampus mohnikei | reverse complement strand
ACCCTGAGAATTAGCCACAGCCAGATCCACCTGCCGTGCGCATGCCCCCTACCCCACCCTTCCCCCTTTGCCTTTCTTGCTTACTTTGTCGGTTTTCTGCCTCATCCTGTTCTCTTAAGCCCCCCTCCGTCAATGATGACTGAAGGTGCGTTTGAGGAATTTCACCGCGAGGTGAACCTGCTAAGATGAGATGAAACACAAGCATGGGGCATCTTTCGATCATATTCGGTTTTGCTACTGCTTATGCTTCTCGCTTTTATCCCCCTCCCAGCCACTTCTCCCTGTATTAAAAAAAAAAAAAAAAAAAAAAATACCTTTACAATGGCGATATAGCCTGCAAGTAGTACTCTTCCCAGCTATAAAACTACTCAAGACATTACTTACTTGCTGGCTGTATATAGGAGGCACAGCTACCATGAGAGAGAAGGCAGGAGATAATGAGAAAGACAGAGATGGACAGACGAAGCAAAGAAATGGGGAGCGTGTTTTTGCAGAAAATCTGGCCGTCGTTCATCAGTCTGTGTAGCAGCATGGTGTCTTCCTATTTTTACCAAAGTGCCGCTTCTTTGATCAAACCAACATCACACAGCGGAAGACATGCACGCAGACAACGAGAAGTTTTTTTTTTTTTTTTAATCGAAGCACAATTGACGGCTTGTCACTTTTAGCTCCGAGGCACCAACGTTGCAGAGTAGTTAGTGAGGTATCTCAGATGTAGACGGTGGAAAGTAAGACACACACACACACACACAAAACACACACACACACACACACACACACACACACACACACACACACACACACACACACACGCACACATGCGCACACACACACGCACACACCTTCAAGAGCCTGACGTGCTAAATAAATAACAAGCGACGATGTAAATTGGTGCTTTCCTGGAGTGTGTGGTTGCTTCTGGGATGTATTTTTCATGTCAAAACATTTTACAGTGGTTTAGGAGTGTGCATGGTTAATAAATGTAACCCTGCCCCCAGCATCCCTGGAACCATGTGCGTAAATACACACAGCCCACGCAGGGTGATATTCATTGGACCAAAGATCTACTGCCTGCGCAAGTGTGAGACACAATCCAACTCTGTAGATGTTACGGTTCTCTGCCATTAGCGTGCAGAACAGTGATCATTATCCCATAAACAGGGTTGGGAGAGTGACTTTAAAACTGCATTCCGATTCATTCAAGTCACCTGTCAAAAATGTAGTTCATAATGTAATCCAGGTACCATAATATTAAAGTACTATAACTTGAACATTTTCCATTATTTTTGGCTCAATCTAATGCCAAATATGCTCATGAAGACAATACAGACGCTCCCCAGGTTACGAACGAGTTACGTTCCGGACGATTGTTCATAAGGTGAATTCGTTCATAAGTTGCTTCAGTGCTATATTTTGTCTGGAATGTATGTTTAGGGCTTATATGTTTGACATCCATATAACGGGGAGAGAGCTTTTTGTCACGTTCTTCAGGGCTCGAGGGTTAGCTGCCCGCTAAACTAGCAGAGGCTTCAGCGGGGGAGAGTAGACGACCGGTCTTCGACCGGCGCGCCGTACGCCTCCCCGCCCGTTCCACCGTCACACGCCCGCCCCCCACGCCTCTCCCCGCGGCCGCCTTCGAACGTCGCCGCCGCCGTTGCCTCCGCCGTCCTCCTCCGCTCCGTTCGGCACTCGGAAAAAGGCGCGCAATACAAAATCTAACTTTTTTTTTTTCGACATACCCGTGAAAATGTTCGTATGTACCGTTGTTCGTAACCCGGATGTTCGTAAGCCGGGGAGCGTCTGTAGAAGTTAAATATCAACAAGTGTGTATTTATAAATATTTGTCTGATCTTTTCTGGCTTCATATTTAATTCATAAATATAACACTCTTAATTATTGTAAATATCAGTTAATGGAATCGAAGTGAATGAGGGGAGCCACTTTGATTGGCCGGGACTCAAGCAGGCCATGTTCACTCCCACAACGGTGCAAACACCCATATCGAACTGCACTCGGAAAATACCAACAGAAAGAAGACTCCACTCGTTTGCCAGTTCGAGCACGCTTTGCGCTAGACTTGGGCACGGAAATAGGGCCTGTGATGTGAAACAGCAAATGTGGGTCACTAGAAATGAGCAGAGATGTGATTTGCAAAAAAAAAAAAATGCTACTTTCACGCAGACAAACAAAGAATTATACAGTATATAAAGGATTTATACACCAAAGGTTGAACCAAACCATTCCATACATTAAGTATGCCCATATACTATATAAATATATGTTCTCTGACTAAGAGGGGATCTTCTCATTTGCTTTCTTCTCTTTTCCTAATTCCGCTCAGTTCAGCTCAGCATGTTGGGTTACAACAAGGTGCTGATGTTTTGGTTAGCCTTAAAGTTGAGACATTCTGCCAGGCCAAGCAGTTAAACCTTTACTGGTTTTGCGTGAGCATCTTACCAAAATTTGCAACTACAACCCCCAAAAAATGATCAGTATCTGACTCAGTGGCGGTGGCGGTCGTTCCTCACTTTCTGTGTTACAAACTGTACTTTCAGACGTTTGCATGAGCGGAATGGATGTACTGACGAGCAGCTTAAAGCCGTATAAGAGCTCTTAAAGTGATGTTTATAGGAAGCATTTGCATAGCGTTCATTGCTCATTCTGCCTGCTGCCTCCCTCAACACACACACACTCGCACGAATACACACGACACTTTTCCCTCCTGAATACTTTCCACATGCCTTCCTGACGAAAGAAAAATGAAAGAAGCCTGATTGAGGCAAAACAAGGAAGGTTGTTTTTTTTTTCAGATTTCCTGTTTCAATAATTAATATGCATGAGTTTTATGGCCGCTTAAGATGCGATCAATTATTCATTAACAGCATGTTAATTGCATCCACAGTCGTGAATATTTAACCAAACACTAAATCAATGGGGCCGAATGAGCAGCAATATGGACATTTTTTAAGCTTTGCCAAAATTAGGTGAGGCTTTAATGAAAACCACAGACAACAGATTGTGAAGAAATTCAAAAAAATAATGAAAAAGAAAATTGAAGGAAGTTCAGGAGGAGAAGCTTTCTGTTTCAAAAGAAGATAGTACCAATAAATGCAAGGCTGTATCAGTCTTTGACTCTTCGCCTTTTCTTTGGCGTTGTCTTTTTATTCTCATCTTTTCCTATTTTAAATGGAGAAGATGTAATCTATTCATCTCTGTCCAGTGCAGGCTGCCTTTTTTTTTATTGCTCAAAGACTCCAGACTCCTTTGTCCTGGATCTGCGTGTGGACTTTGTATGCATAAGTGTGTGCGTACGTGTGTGCGCGTGTGCATATGTGTGTGTGTGTGTGTGTGTGTGTGTGTGTGTGTGTGTGTGTGAGACGTCTGGACGGTGACATTTCTCTGCTTGGATAACCATCGAGCCCCCTGTCCCCCAGTCCGTCCAGCCATGACGCAAGGTAATGTCACCTGTCAGTCTTGAACTCCCACTTACAACCGTTGTCTGCCACCCACTCCTTCCCCCAACACTCCCCCACCAAAACCACTGGAACACCCTTTCACCCCGGCCCGCCATCTAACCCCCACAGACGGAGCCTTCATGCCTCCATCCTATTACTTTTGTCTTCCTCTCTCCTATAGCCTGCATGACTTCATATCCGCCTGCTCTTTTCGCTGCTGTATGTGGAAATGGCAGTACCCGCCTCCTATTACCCTCTTACATTTGCCCCGGGGCCACCAGGAGAATTCTGGTGAATGGCAAAGTTAGGGGTGGGAAGTTAACTTTTTTACTTGGACCCCGGTGAATCGGGCGCCTGTTTCCAATTACTTTCTCGGTGCAGACGGGGTGGAGGTTTATGCGTTATATGAGGATGTAATTGACTATAACTGCTCTCTTAACATTAACCAGGTGTACTTGCTGAGTGTGTGAGATTAAGCCCTGGGTCTTGGCCTGTTGTGGTGTGTCTTGACTGTCTGCTTGTATTGTTGTTGATGTATTTATATTGTTCCTCTGTGAGATCCTGCCCTTTAGCGCTTAGCCGTGAAAAAAAAGCCATTTCTGCAATGCCGGTTTGTTTTAAGTGTCCTATTGTGTCTGCTTGTGCCTAGATATTAGAAAAAGGGGGAAAGTAATGAAAGCAGTCTTCAGATTGAACCCGTTTCAAGGGGGTGCCTGACTTTACAAGGACAAAGTCAAAATGAGCCCTTTCACGGGACTGACGCACTGTGATTTGTATGTATGGCGCTGCGCAGCCTGCGGGGCACAAGCCCAGGGGCTGTCGCTGATGAGGGCGGCAGTCCTCGGGCAGGGGTGATGGTGGAGGTGAATTGAGGCAGTGTGAGTGCGCGGGTGCGGAAAGGGACCGTTGTCGTGGAAAAGGAAGTCTCAACTGACTGTCAATCAAGCGCCGGCCGCAGGCTGTCACTCTTCGATAGAGCTCGTCCGGTGGGGACCGGGACTCCCTGGGACCCTGAAAGGAAAAAGGAGGAGGTGACTGCCTGTCTGTCTCAGCGACTTGATTTGATATTTGATAGCGAGCATGTGGCATTTGAATGCAAATCTATTTTGATCGTCCCACTGTCTGATAGGGTTAAGAGGAACCTATTGGGGATGTGCATGCATGTATGCATGTGTGTCAAGGGGCTTCCTGGGCAGCGACGCGCACACACAGAAAATGGGGAATTATTCAGATGCATTATATGACTCGAGGATTCAATTGCATCAGGCGCTTTTTGCTCTGAAGGCAATATGACGGGCAGCTCGCTCATAAAACATAAAACAATAACTTAGAGGGTACAGATATGTTTAGTGTGGTGACCTTTGACTCTTGTGGCTAAAGTTGGATGGCGGCCATCCTGCAAATATCATACAGTACGCATTGATTTTGTATGTATGTTTGGATGTGTGACCGTGTGCCGGGTAATTATTTTTGTCTGTTGGCAGGCTGTTTTTAAAAGCAAGCTTGCCAAGTGGGAAGACAGACAGATAGAAAGACGGACGGATAAAGCCGCTAGTATTGCTGCATGGAAATGTGAGGCTCACTTCCCTCCCAATTAGAGCCGTGATTTCTGAAATGCCATAATACCCATTAATTATCCGGCTGCTATTTTCTCAGTGATTTGACTAATTAGTCTGTGAGGCGCTACACTATCTCGACCATTATTGTTGGGCTGAAGCCATGCAAATACGCTCACTCGTGTTCAAGTTGATGCGCAAACGCTCGTGCGCTCACATTGGTGTCTTTGCATTTGCAACAATTGCCCACAGTTGAGTGACCCTATTTTAAGTGGCACCATTAGGCGCCTCAGCACATATCGCACAACATGAGAGGGCTGATGGTGAGGAAGACGATGGTTTTGAACAGTGACAAACCGGTTGCTCTCTTTATTCTCCTCATAGCATCTTAATGTATGTGATACACTAATGAAAGTGAGTAAACAGCAGAACTGGCCTGTGCCCTCCTCTGGGAAGCCTTTAAACACCTTGTACTGACTCTGCGAGTGTGGTTGCGTGAGAATGTGTGTGTGTGTGTGTGCGTGTGCCTGTGCGTGGTGCCCTCTGTGTGACAGTCCATCAGGCTCTCCCACTGGACAGACAGGCCACTGACACAGCGCCATGAGGCCGCTAAACCTTTTCAATCACTCCCCCACTTTTCCCCCTCTGTCAGGTGCCAGATTGATCTGTTGTTGCTCCACAGGCGTAAAGGAGCGGGGGGGGGGGGGACTTAAAAAAGGTCTGGGGGGGTGTGGGGGGGGTCCTCACCATGTGTGACAAGCACCAACTTTAGTTTATTAATCATTGTCATCAATAATGCACCCGCAGCCCCACCGTTGGTCGCCGTGCAGCTTGTGTGCTTGCATGTGCAAGTATGAGCTCACACTCCTCGCAGGCCCCCGTGAACTTCATAAGTGTCCCATCACCACTTTAATCAAATTACTCGTGAACCAAAATTGACAGTTTTCATTAATTATAAAGGATTATTCTAATTGCGATTCAAATTTATTCATTTAGAACAGACGGCATTCAGTAATGTTTCAGGAAATTTGCATATTAAATGGAGAGGGGAGGCCATTAACTATGCTAATATATGCATGATTCCTTATTTTGTGATTGGTGGGCCATATGTAGCAAGCTGGGGGAGTGCAGGTGAGGAATCTAGAAGGAGCTGTAATATGTTTCATCAACACAGAGGGACGCGAGGCCAAAACACACACACACACACACACACACACACGCACGAGTCAGTGAGCCATACATATAGTCTCTGCTCAGCATCAGTCTGTCTTTGCATTCCTGCATAAACACACACTCGTTCACATTTCTCACTCTCTCTTTTCACATTCCTCCCTCAAGACCCATTGGAGGTG
This sequence comes from Hippocampus mohnikei, assembly GCA_026261675.1. NCBI lineage: Eukaryota > Metazoa > Chordata > Actinopteri > Syngnathiformes > Syngnathidae > Hippocampus > Hippocampus mohnikei. The sequence goes on along the minus strand of JAKGUB010000557.1, from coordinate 17,213,637 downwards.
CAACTTTTCACCCAAGAACAAACACGGCACACTAATTAAGTTTCAGATTTCTGACCCCGCTGCATTTAGAAACAATCACCTTGAGCCCGTGTGTACTCACGGTCGTAGGTATGATTTAATACACTGCTTAAATGGAACAAAGAGAAAGAACTTTTGCAAGCGCTACATTCATCCCCACAACGTATGGAGCTGGTCCCGGGTTGACACAAAGCTCTTTATCAAACTATATTTAGTCGATGCATTATGCATTGAGCTTAAGATGTACTTAAATCAACAGTCTTTAATATGAATACGCTCTTGACTGAAGTTAGAGGAGGCAAAATTAAGGTTGAATGAGCGACGAGCTCTCGCAGGCGGCCGCAAATACGTTCCCACACGCGGTCACATGCACCTTGGGGCTGTGTGGTGGCGTCCGCCCAAGCTGATGACAGGGTCATTATTCACCGGTCAGTCCCATGAGTGCAGCGTTTGGACTGGACAGGGTAGTAGAGCGTCACAGCTTGGCAGGACGGCGCCGAGGTGAGAAGGACCAGGACCCTTCATTACTCCTCTGATCCGGAGGCCGGCAGCTCCCACTCGCTCTCTCACTGCCTCCGTGTGTCTCACCCCGGCGCGCTCGGTCTCTGTCTTCATCAGATTAATGGCCCAGGCCTCACAGAGGAAGCGTTTCAATCAGCACCGCCTGCCAAGCTTGTCCGTCACTAAGGCAGCCACTTATTCTTCATGACATATAAAAGCACACACTCTTCCATGTTTGATGTTTATTTGGCTGCCTTTTACCCCTCCATGTGGCACAGAGTAAAAACCGGGTCACCAGTTACAAGTGGTTGAAGTCAGCACCGACAAGCTGGACACGATTTCCCGCCTGTCTTTCAGCATCCTCAGGGTTGAATTTTGAATGATCCTTTTCAGATGAAATGGATGAAACACAATTTGTTAAGTGTCTCTGGGACTTCTGTCCCCAAGCTAGCATTGCAACTCTGATTCGGAGGGAAGACGACGACTATCTCTCCCAAGCGTGGTTCCTCCCCGAGCGGCGACGGCACTGCGCCGATTCCCATGACCCACCGTCTCCCTTCTCCAGGGTCCATTTGTTCTGAGAAATATTTAACGACGGGGCAAATTCGGCTGACATGACATGCACAGACAAGGCAGCGGATACGGAGGAGCGGGAGGATGGGGCGATGTGGCGACCAAGCTGGGAATGAATTTTTCAGCAAAGTGAGATGTTCTATTTGAATAAATCATGACACTTAAGATAGACGTGAGGCCAATATAAAGGTGCACAACATGACTTTGAGGAGTTGCACTCTACAGTGTCTTGTCTATCTATCTATCTATCTATCTATCTATCTATCTATCTATCTCTCTATCTCTCTATCTATCTATCTATCTATCTATCTATCTATCTATCTATCTATCTATCTATCTATCTATCTATCTATCTATCTATCTATCTATCTATCTATCTATCTATCTATCTATCTATCTATCTATCTATCTATCTATCTATCTATCTATCTATCTATCTATCTATCTATCTATCTATCTATCTATCTATCTATCTATCTATCTATCTATCTATCTATCTATCTATCTATCTATCTATCTATCTATCTATCTATCATACTTGGACCTCAATGTAAACTGGGCCATTGCAGTTGTATCCAAGGCCCAGGGCCAGACCCAGAGACAGACCTGGTTCTGGATTATTAATGTCCCTCCTGTGGAGCCAGGGCCCCTCCCCCACCCAGTGGCCCCCTACACCCCTGGGGTCAGCCTCCGTGGCTCCTGGTGCAAGGCTCCCCTCATAAATCTCCCTAAATTAGTGCGCCTGTGTGTTTATGTGTGTGTGCGCTTAGAGGCTTAAATATGTACTGCAGGAAGGCAGACAGGTCACCAGGAAAACAAGGCAGGCAGGCTCCCGGTTGAAGTGTCAGTGATGCATGGCGGAAGGAGGGAAGTGGAGAGTTGCAGAGCCAAGAAAGAATACGAGAAATGACACACGAGGAGCGGGAAAGAAAATGCAGAAAACAGAGGAAGGACATACGGAATGACCCCCCGAATCTGACGCTACATTGTACTTACAAATATTTACACTTCATTTGAAGCACCGGTGAATTCATTAGGATGGATTTCCTGAACAAATCGTATCGCTTAATTGCCGCAGTGGAGGATGTCCCATTCCTCTACCTGCCGAGATTAGTTCAACATGTCGCGCGGCGTTTAACAGGCGCGGGGAAGTGCTGTTGTGTCACTTAGTTAACCTTCGAGATAAATGGCTCCCCTCCGGAGCACGCTGAATTACACACCTCATGAAGCATATTAGGGGCCTGATACAGAGCTTTTCTTGTGGAGATGATGTGTTTGTCAGAAATGGATGGAGAGAGGCGGAGAAGGCTGAGTTATGGCATCGCTATTCTTGCAATGTGTGTCAGCATTGTAAGAAAACTGACAGCGGAGAGAGCAAGAGAGGGCGAGAGCGAGGCAGAATAATAAAGAAATGTGACACAAAAACGCGCAACACAATGAGAATAAGATAGAAGATGAATCAACTGAAACTACTGAGGTACATAAAACCGCAACGTTGTAAAGTTTCCCCCTTCCCGTGTTAAATTTGACACGGAAGTATACTGTTCTCCTCATTTGTGACTAATGTCGGAAAATTATTAGAGAATTTAACACAATGGTCCCTTTGAGGCTTGCTTGCTGTTGGCTAATCACATCGACATTCTGTAACTCCACTGGAGTAATAATATTTAGATGCTACGGGGATTACTTAAAAGTTGTGTTCTAATTGCTTTCCTTGTTTTGTTTTTATGGGCAGTGGGTGATTTGGTGTTTAATTGCTCCGGAGTGACAAATAATGCCAGCTCATGATGAAAGTATGAGATCATTAAATTACGACAGCGTTACACTTCCACTGCATGTGCAATTCACCCGTTTGCGCCGCTACACATTTTTGCCATGTGCCGTCAAGAGGCCGAGCGGTAATTTACACAAATTCACTTCCGCGGCCATTTCTGGATTTGGGAGTTGGAGGAGGGGAGGGGGGAGGGGGGGACTAATTATGAGAGACGGCAGTGGTTTTATTTCATTTAATCCAGCCCGTGCAGCAATTTGCAGTGGTAATATTTGTAGCTGTGGAGTGCGTGCAGTTAAAACAGCGTGAAACCTGCAAGAGTGCTCAGCACAAACAAAGGTATCTGCAGGACGTGGAAAAAACAAGCATCGCGGCAGCCACAATTAGGTACAGATGCCAAAATGTGCTTCGGGAGTGTATGGGAATGTTGTTCGCTTTTCAAACAGTACCGGGCCAGAAAAATCTCCAAATTCCAACCTCGCGCGTTGCTGAATAATGTGAACATCAATTTGAAACGGCGCTTCGTATTATAGCTGTCCGGGTCACGGAACCGAAAAACAAAGTCATAAAAGTCAACGTGATTGAGGAAACTCTGAAGCTGAATAAAAGTCACTTCACAATTTATTTCCAACAGGAAATAATTGAGAGAAATCTGTTCCTGGATCAACCTTTGTTTAATTTTTACAGCTGAGTCATTTTGAAGGGACATTCTAACATTCTGTTATCAGTCAAGTGTCAAAACAGCTTGACACTGCAGTAAAACTCGAAAACAATGAAGCGCTCTTTTGATCGCTATCTAAGTTCGCAATATGTTGACAGTGGAGCCTTTTGCTTTGAATTTGAATCGGTCCGCACAAGGTCGTGAGTACAGTTCCTTCTTCTTTCTATCCCTTGCAAAGGCTTCTTTTGGCAGGTTGCAGCTACAAAAAGCCAACAAAAGCACAAAACAGGTTTTTGCTTGAATTGAATGGTGAATTGTAATGGAACTGATTTGAACTCTTTTTTTTTTTTATTCCCCTTAGTTCAACCCATAGAGGGAGAAGACCAACCCATCTGGCTCAGTAAAACATTTTTAGCGGGTGAAAATATGATGAAATAAAAGGACAAATTCCAGGCTATCATCAGTATTCTGTCCATATTTACTGGTCATCTGTCAATCAGATTATCCATAAATCCTTGCAGTAATCTCTTTGCTCTTGTCCATCAACATGCGTTGCCCTTTATCGCTTTGTCCGCACCCACCCGCTATGTCGAGCCGTGCACTGTAAATGTGCGCCGTGCTGATTCCCGTCCCCCGACACCCGTGTTGATGAGCTAGAGCACCGAGGAATCAACTTGCTGCAGTTTTGTAACGTTTCCGTACGACTGATTCCAGACACCTTAAGTTACCTAAATAATGAATCAGATGATCCGTGTGTGGGACACGCTGGCATATGGCATGGCGGATAAAGCATAACAACGTCCCCCTTTTTTAGCACAAAGCCTCACGGGTGATATCCGGCACTATCTCACTTTTTTTTTTTTATTCCACATCTTAAACTTGATATTTAACCTGCTGATTTAGTCACCTCTGACTGCAGTGACCTTAGCTTTCCTACTTTCGCTTATGCATCATTCCGCGATCATAAACGCCTCCGAGGAGGAAAAGGAGGACACTTGGGGAAAGATCGGAGTCAATGAATTAAACAGGAGGTGCCGATAGGAAGGTAGAGGATGTAGTCCGCAGCTGTCTGCGAAGATGCCCTTTGACCCCTCATGGATAAGGAAGTTAGGAGACCATCAGCCTGTGGGCTTCAACGGCCGCTGTAAAAAATAAAAAGGTAGAAAAAAAACTCCATCGCTCAGCTTCATGAATTATTGAGCTATTGGTCCACAGCTTCTAAAATATACAGGAGGGTGGTCTGTCTATCCTTTCGAATTTCACACACTCTCTACTTCGTCCTTTTTTTTCCCATCGGTTTCTTCTTCCAACTTCCCCCCCACACTGCTCTCTTTCAGATTTAGTGTATCTTCTTTGCACCAACACGATTGTAAATCAGAACACAAACAAAGCAGGAGGGGGAAGAAGAAGGCAGCGCCAAAAGACACTTTGTTATTCACATCATAAAAGGCTTTTTTTCTTCTTCTTTGCTCACGGAAAAGCGTCTACCACTAACCAGCTGTCATGCATTTAAAAGTTGTCAGGGACAAATTCACAAGTTCTTGAGTTACATCAGATGCATGTAATGCACACAGCAGAAGGGCAACCCTTGAGACCAAACTCTGTTCTGTCCATTTATCTTTGTCTCTTTCTTGCCCCCCCCACACCACCCTCTCCTCTCACTTGACACACCACAATATGTACCGGTACATGTGACACGTTTGCCATTGCATGATTATATATCTGAGGCAAGTTGGCTCCAAAGGCGCTGCCCAGTGCAGAATCCTAACCGTAATAAATGAACAGAAGGGGAGAAAATAAGACATAAGAGAGAAAAGCTGAGCAAAGGAACGATTCTCTCTCGAGCTGGTGGAGATCTGTATTGTAAGCACTTTTTGCTGTCAGCACTTCTTTGAGCTACCTCAAAGGGAGGATGAGGAGGGGCATGATCAGGAAATGTAGCAGTTTCTTCTGGGAAAAAAAAAATCCCCTTTTTTGAGGGTTCCTGTTTATTTGTTCACAGTGCTGTTTATATTAGTCGTTCATTTGATAGTGTGATTTATTTGTCAGGTAGACAGACAATGCAGCAGCGTGAAACGAGGAGAGATTTACTGTAGTATCTGTTAAGGAAGAAGTTGTCAGGCTTCAAGCAATAGGGTGGAGGTGGGGGTGGGGGGGTGTATATGTGTGTGTTAGGGAATAAATTGCCAGCCATCCTCTTTCTGCTTTTCAGGCCTCCGGTACCCCCCCCCCCCCTCCACCCCACCACACACACATACACATACACATACATACACACCCTCCTTTACTACTCCGACCCACCCTCCTCCCTTCCTCATTAAGTATTGATGTGGGTAGCCATACTTGCCATCTCAGCCTATTAATAATGCATGGCAGGTGCTGTTGATGTGGTCTCTCACACTGAGATTGAGAGCGGCAGGAATGGCAAGACTGAGATGCATGGTAGCTACAGTACAACCTCCGTCACTGGGCTCTGCTGGGGGCGAGGGGTGGCGGTGGGGCTGGGGGGTGGGGGGGGATGCGCATCTGCCCATTTGAGTTTATGGCAAGCTGTGACAGCAGCCCCGAGATGGATATACAAGGTAGCATCTTACTCAATATCCCGGAGCAGTTTTTACATCCAAAACTGCCTTTTGTCATAAAGAACTGATGGATGAAGCTGCGGCACGCAGCGCGTGAGCCCCGTCTGCCGCTGCCGCCGCTGCTTTATTTTGTTTTTCGTCCCGTTTTATGTTTTCAGCACAGACGCAATAGTTTCACTGACAGACAGGTGCTCTTTTTCAAATTCAACAACTAATTTCTTCATCTTTTTTTTTCCTCTGTGTTGATGTGTAGGTTCTTCCTCAAATTCTTCCTGAAGTGCAACCAGAACTGTCTGAAGAATGCCGGCAACCCTCGAGACATGAGGCGTTTTCAGGTAACATGCAACTAAAATGTACAAATGGACTTCGTGGGCTTAGCTGCAAATCAAAAGAAACAATGTGGAGAAAAAAAAAGGAAGTATGAGTGTGCGCAAAGAAGACAGTATACATATAATATGGTATGAATCAATCTGCTTTGAAACTGTAGTATCAAAATCAAAATGTAGTCACAATAACTTGTAGACATGAGCTACAGCCTTGGAGTCGATGAAATCAATGAATGCAAATCGGAGGCCAGCGACTCCTCTCAGCACAACAAAAAGTTTCTTGTGTCGTTTTCTGTCGATTGTCTGCATCCATAGTCACTCGGCTCTGTGAGCAGACGGTAGTTTTTACAATGAGAAATCTCAAAACACAACAATGCTCAACATTAAACTTGCAACTTTGACAATGAATGACCGTCAGTAAACAACATGTTATGTAATGGTACAATTAAAAAGACAATATCAGCTTAAAATGCTAAATAGTATAGGTAAAAAACCCAATTTCAAGAAGAGTCGAGAAAGGCATCTGTTTTATCAGCCTTGAAATTATCACCCAGATTGGTTTTCATCACCTCCGAGATTATGTATTGATCAGCATTCTTTTCTTTGTTAATGGTCAGAATTATGCTAAAATGAGTTCATGATTCAACAAATCTCCATGAACTTTGTGGAGGGTTGGTGCTGGTGCACGGGCAGAGAAAACTGTTTTGTCGGATTGGGATCAAGTTGGATCCGGATTTGAACAGTATGAGCTGCTTGTTTTATTTTCCTTGATTTTCAATTGAGTCATGCATGAACTTGAAGATCAAATGCGGGCATTTGCAGGAGATGAGTTTATATATAAAATGTATTATTATTATTATATGAAGGTAAAAAAAAACATTTGGGATCTGATCCAAATTAGGATTGTTCAGCTTTCAATGCTTTGTACTCCACCCGAGTTAGTTCCATTTGACGTGAGTCGATGACCCAGTTGACCTGATTCCATTTCGCTTTCTCCGACTCAGGTGGTTGTGTCAACGACGGTGAGCGTGGAGGGTCACGTGCTAGCAGTGTCCGACAACATGTTTGTGCACAACAACTCCAAACACGGGCGCAGAGCTCGAAGACTGGACCCGTCGGAGGGAACGCAGTCCTACCTGGAACACGGTAGTAAAATCAGCAACATAATATCAGACTCCTTTGTCTCGGTCCTCCCCTTCCCTTCCCGTCGACACTCCTCATCCCCTCCTTACTGTCTTGTCTCAATCCCTCCCCTCCCTCCCGTCTTTCTTGTTACTCGTGTTTCTCACTTTTTGTCTCTTGCAGTGTTTCTAGATTGTGCTAAGAGAGGAGAAAGTGGTAGCTAGTGAGTCTCTTGTCTGTCCCTGGTGGCTTGCTCCCCTCAGGTCTCTGCCTCGAGGCCTTCTACTCCGTCTCGCATAAGCACTACGTGTCGTGTGAGGTCTGTTCTGCTTAAAGCCAACACTGGCTTTATTTCCTCGGAGACCCGCTTTTATCCCGCAGCCCTCCATCACTCCCTTTCCCTCAGGTTTTTAAACACACCCATGCACAATGCACGTGCACTGTCAGACCAAAACCTTTAATACTTCATAATGACATGTGCACATGATTTAGGGAGCATGCGCTGATTCCCAAATCTCTAATCCAGTTATTTTCTCATTTCTATTTCCTAGAGATTAAATAAGAGAAACATATTTCTTTTTCTCTTTGAGGAAAGTCAACCTCGGGCATGATAATCACCCCCCAAAAAAGGAGTTACATGATGGCCTGTGGTAGATTGCATTAGGGTCGAATGCTATGGTTAAGTATTTTCGATGACTATTCTCCGGAGGTGCTGCGCACCACTTGGCCTGGCCTCAGAGCCGATTAGGAAAGTTTTCGCAAAGACAAGACATACTGGAGTCATCATGAAGGGCTTGGCTCTGACAAAGAAAAAAACAGTACGGCACACCACGCGAACAGATGTTCCCTGTGTCAGAGAGATTTGTTTGGGAATTTCCTCCCTGTGATTTTCTATTCTCCCGATGATGGGGGTGAGAAGGCGCAAAAACAGGAGTGACGGAAGAGAAGAGAGAGGGCCTGACAGGAGAGGGGAAGCAGCAGCCGTGACATGAGGAAGGAGCAAGAGTGCTTGATGGTACAAAGACAAGATGAAATGCAAAGCAAGGAGACATCATGCTTTCTTTTGGGTTTTTTTGTTTTTTTGCCTTCACTTTTCATCCGCCGCCGTGTTGAGAGTATGTACGGCATACACAACTTTGGGGGGGGCTCATTTCAGGCGATAATAGATAACAGTGCATAGAGTTGAACAGATGGCACAGAGGAACACCCCAAAGTATAATCCTATCACATGGATTCATGTTCCACCATCTGGTTAATCCAAACACACACATACACACACACGCGCGCACACACACGCACACACACATCCGCACATGCATGGAGCGCACATAATATCAACGGCTGTGAAAAGAAGGCATCTTAGGCCGTGATTACAGTCACAGATTGCCGCTTGCTGAATGGTGATCTCTGCAGGCGTATCGGCAAGCGAAATATCATTCCGGCTTGTTGGGGAGGATCAACAGAGCACGGAGTTAGGCCAAGAGCAAAGGCTGGGCTGCAGGTGAAAGAAGTCGGCCTAGTCTAAAGTGGATTATGCCGCTTTGCAGAATAACAGCATGTCTGACAAGCGAAAGAAAGAGGTTCAGCTTGTATAAACAAACATTTTCCCCGGGTTGTTCTTTTCTTCAATCACATCCCGCAATCTCTAAATCCATAATACCAGCGGATAAGGTCATGAAGAAGAGTGGAGCGCTCGTTATTGAAAATATGTTTTGTTGTTGTTATTCTGTGGCGTTTATTGGGGAAGTCCTAAACAGCTTGTGAAAGACATTACGAAAAGACCCGAACCGTAATGACCGCATGCGACCGTGCGCCGACTGGCCGAGCGCTGACACAAGCGCGTGCAGGAAGCAGATAGCCGAGCAAGTGCTAAGTGTTTGCTTAATGAGGGCAGCGGATTCCGAGGGCGGCGCTACTGTTGGGTCGGCCCCGCTCCCCGGTCGCGTGGCCTTTGATCAGACACTCAGCACACCTGACATTTACACGCCTTTGCGCTTTGCTACGTGTCATAAAACAAGCACACCGCTGCTGCCCTCACACACGGGGCAGGGGTGATGTTTAATAACGGGGTGCGTATAATCACTCTGATTAGTATTCCTCGCTTGCTCTCAACCCCTGGGATAGAAGAGATGAGCAGAGCAGGTAGTGTGTGCTCGTGTGGGTGTGAGCGCGCGTGTGCGAAAATGGGGACCGTTACACGTGTCATATCCATAAAGGTCCTTGCAGCAATGCCAGTAGCAAAGACCTTTATGGGCTTGTCTTTAGGTTACTTAACATCTCATCTTTTTCTGTCCCTTAATCTTCGCAGCAACCCCCAGCATCAAAGCCATTAGTCCCAGTGAAGGCTGGACCACAGGAGGCGCTACAGTCATCATCATCGGAGACAACTTCTTTGACGGGCTGCAGGTCATTTTTGGCACCATGCTGGTTTGGAGCGAGGTTGGTCACCCTTTAGTCACTCGAAAGGCGTATACAGCACTTTTCATAAGTCTATGGCCACCATCGCATCGGCGCTCCTTGGCTCCCTTATGTTTAATTGGAACTGCAGACCTAGCTGAATGTGAAAACTCCACACAGGAAGGCAGATGCCAAGGTTGGAATCCTGATTCTCAGAATTGTGACGCAGACATGATTACCACTCCTTCACTATGCTATATTAACGAATGGAATTACTTATGGGTTTTTATCCTTGGATCCTATTTCCCCCAACAGCATATGCCCCTTCCGATGCATAGTGTATCATTAAAGATGAACATGTAAACAATCTCTCGGTTAACTTATAATAACATCTTGTTGGAAAGAAGTGCCCTGCATGGTATCTTAGATAAATGTACATTCTGTTCAATTCTCATCTTTTACGGGAAACAACATTGCAGCAAGGCACCGACGTGAACTTTCCACAATGTTATGCGCATCTTTCATTCTATTTATATTCTGAGGAGCAAAGAAGAGTGACTTCACTTCACATTTCTCAATAGTAGTGTTAAAATTTTGCTTTCAACTCCAGTTACACTGAACGTGCTTTGCGAGTCAGTGCCCTCCAGAGATTGTGCAAAGATCAAAGGTCAAATATGCCCCTTTCTGTATTCTCCCATCTCGTGAAACATTTAGGTGCTGTTTTGTTGGGAAGAGGTGGAAGTCAGATATGCAAATATTTTCGGCACACATTATCGGGTGCAAACTAATGATTCCTTATATTTAGATTTCCTCGATAAATGCATTTGAATTACAGGCTGGATGTTCCCTTTTTTTTTAATTTCAATTGAAGTCCTATATTATTTCGAAAATGTATCCTAACCAGGGGTGCCAATAATTATGGATGGCAGTGTGCCTACAATATTGTACAATTGAGTGAATCAATGCCTCTGGGCACTATTTGCAGAAAATGCAGTATTTGCTGTGCTAATATGCCAAAATGACTGCTATGAAGAAGGTAGTAGTGGATTTTAGCACAATAATCTGTTTATCAATCGGGGCGTTTAGAGTTTATTGTGTGCGCATTATGAAGCCCCTCATTCATCCTAACTTGATGGAAACAAGTCACATTACTCTACATTCGCTTTGTCAAACGAATTTTAAAAGTTTGAACGATTTCAAGCCACACTGCATTGCAGTCTTGACAATAAAAAGTCAATATATTTGGTCTGCAAGATGACACAGTAATCACTGATTTATCCCTGATTGACAAATGATCAGATGAAGAAGATAAACGTATTGAGTATGAGAATGCATCCCAAGCACATAATGTCACTCTGTTGGTGTCTCCTTGGGGGTGAACAAAAATGAATCACCACCTTGAGATTTGCTGCAGTGGATAACAAAGTTACTGTCAAGTATTAAACAATAACTGTCAAAACAAGTCCCAGGTTTCCAGCTAAGCGACAAGCACTCACACAGAGCTACATAGACTTGTCACTCTTGAATATAGTTCATGTAACCATCCGTCTATTCCACCGTTGAAATAATTAGAGAAATAAATAAAGGTAAATCAAATAGGAAAGTCAACCCATGGAAGCTGAAAAGTTTCATGAAATATTTCACCCTAGTTATTCTGTTTTCTCAAGGCCAAAGTGCATGAAAAATCTTTTATTCATTTATGTGTTTTAAAGTACCATTTTTTTTTGGCATGAATTTGGCCCAAGGCTCATTGTCAAAGCACATCCCAGTGCACGCACGTGTTGCAACCTTGAATATGACGCTAGCAGCACAATACACAAGGCCATGCGTTACTGCAACAAAACAAAGCCCAATAGGGTCCTGCCCCAAAATTTGGGCCTGCAGTTTGTTTAAAAAGGTTGTGTTTGTGTGTAAAAACAAACTAAAAATAATGAAGATCTGATAACAAACAAAACAAACATTTACGATAAGCAGCAAGCACAAGTAGGCCAGTGGGTACTTTATTACATATACTATGTATACTGAAAAAAATAATAATTCCTGCAACAAAAAAAACCCAACAACTAATCATTCAAAGGAATGTGAGCGGCTTCCCAGCCTTTTGTTTTTCTTCTTGTCACCTCCCATTTTTGTCAACTACCTGAATGCGCAGCTCCCAGTTAATCTTTTGTGAAATTTGTATCGAAGGAGCATACACGCTGTACCGTATGAATCACTTTGCAAGGAGCATCTGCCACATAACAAAAATGTAAATGCAGTCCATGTGAGAAATTGAAGGTCAGCGAGCGGCACAGCGAAACAGCTTTCTCTTTAGTAAAAGAATTATTCTATAAAAAGCTCCTATATTATCGCGCTGGAACGTGAGTGGGGGTCAGACAATGGCAGAATGAAAGCCTAGTTAAGTGAGCAATAAAAGAGACGGTTTGAACAACACACATGCACGTACACATGCATCGCACGCTGGCAGGAGCGCTGAGAGCTTTTGAGCGCCGCTAGCTTTGAGTGCTAGTTCGACACAGGATGCGGAAAACGAGCACTCAGTGAGGTCTCATCTGTGTTTTGTCTTGTTGCCGCTTTCCTCCTTCAAAGAGCCTTCAGCACATGCGCGCACGCACGCACGCACGACAATTGGGCCCATCAGCCACACTAAGTGAGCCTCTTAAAGACACCGTGGCGCTTTAATGTAAGCTAACGGCAGCTAGACAGCCAACGCTGACAGACACCGAGACAAGGGGGCATTGAGGATGAGCATATCATGCGTTTACTTATGCGGCATAATAGATATTTGCGGTGAGAGGTTTTTTTTTTCTTCCCCTTAATCACATACACATAACTACCTTTGAAGTCCTCTGTAAAGATCCTTGTCAGCAACCATAACCATCTCCAGCATGACATCGCTCGGGCTTTGTCAACTCACCTCAGGCCTTAAGAGCAAACTGATTTCGAGGTGATGTGTAAAACTAAAAAGAACAATACGATCATAAAGAAAAAGCTTAATCAAAAGGAAGGGGTTTTTTTTGGTATGATTCTTAAGTGATCAAAATATCTGGAAATATCTATTGTTATGTTTTACAGTAGCACTCAAGATGTTTGCATGTCATTTTACTAAACTTCAATTTTCAAACACACGGGGCATACATACTCATGGTGGAAGGGGCTCTTAAAAGAAGGGCCCGCATCACATCGTAGATCTGTGATCACCCTGATCAACTTTGCATCTTCTGTCCATGGGGGTCGTTAGAATTGCACTTTGTAGACTTCGACCTACTTGCATCGACTTGAGCCATTTCTTCTTCTGTCATGTCAAGGATTGCACCTCTTGCGACTCTTGTGACCTTTTGCAAAATAGTGTCATATTGAATTGCAAGTTGCTCCAATTAATGCACATTCTGCCTCCCCGTAGCTGATTACCCCACACGCCATCCGAGTGCAGACTCCACCCAGACACATCCCCGGGGTGGTGGAGGTCACGCTGTCCTACAAATCCAAACAGTTCTGCAAAGGCACACCTGGACGTTTCATCTACACAGGTATGACCAAAGCACCAATCATTCTTTTGGTTTATAGTGGAATTGAATGGGGATCTGCTAGCCAAGAGTATCATGCAACTTTGCTCCTTCATATAGGTTCTGACCCCCCCTCCCCCCCAAAAAAAAGTTGTGCCACAAAGGTGAGGTTGGTGAAGG